>CANDYM010000726.1:0-14523 GCA_947397865.1 Polietes domitor
TCATTCACATGACTGCCACGACTGGCTCGACAGCACCTCATCCCATCAACCCAATTTTTCAGTACATGACCCAGAGACTCGTTGTGGGTGCGTTGGTTTTTCAATAGTCACGTGTGGGTTATCTAAACCCCATATTCGGCAATTTTGCATATGGGCATAGCCACCGAGATGAAAATGAGCATCATCTGAAAACACGAAAATTGTACACGTAAATTTCTTACCGTTTGCGTTAACGACTCACTACTTTGGAAGTAAGTTTTTAATATTTCCCAAAATTTGTTCGAGCATATAGCGTCCTACTTCGCAAATGTCAAACATAAACCTGAAAATAAAAATGAATGTTATTCTACCTTGCAAAGTCAAAGTAATCGGTAATGTAGAATATAACATAACGGGCTGTGTCATATTTTCCCAACATAGGGTAGAATAAGGCACTTCTTGGCGCTCCCGTGAAGGATATAATAAGAAAATCGGCTAAATAAGTGTGGATTTCAGAGCGAAGGAAGTCTAACGTGGATTGTCATTGGTATACGTAACGTTCTCAGCTGCCAGAAAATGTTTTAAAGAAGTTTTTTTCCTAAATTGATTTAGTAATACGTGGATGATGACATTTACGCCCACATCTTCTACATTTATCCATAGATTTTCTTCAATATTTATTATAAAAATTTGATGTTGAAAAGTCGCTGCGAAGCCACCTGAATGAAACCTTTAGACAGGGTGGAAATCATGATAGTGGTAGTCTGCAGCCAAGTAATAAATGTCACCATGCCATTTGTAAATAAATTTGCATTCTATTAAATATAGATGCAAAATGGTCTTGAGCCGGGACAATATCCCAGTTCAAATCAAATATTGATTACAGACCAAAAAAATACAAACGAAAAAAACTAAAACAAATGAGCGTTGGCACGGCAGAAGTATTGCTGGGTAACTATACCTGCATATACACATACTTACATATGCAACTCAAAGAGATGCTTGTAAGATGGCATGTGTACTTTATTACTTGGTGCGATTTTTTAAACGCAAATTCGGCAAGTGAGTTGTGATTCTCGTTCGTTTGTCAGAATCATCTCCTTATAGAGGCCGGGTTTGATGTTGAAAAGTCGCTGCGAAGCCACCTGAATGAAACCATTAGACAGGGTGGAAATCATGATAGTGGTAGTCTGCAGCCAAGTAATAAATGTCACCATGCCATTTGTAAATAAATTTGCATTCTATTAAATATAGATGCAAAATGGTCTTGAGCCAGGACAATATCCCAGTTCATAATAAATATTAAAAAAATACAACAAATTTTTCTGTTATTTAGTTCATAAAGGACGTTTTTTTGCGCTATTCAAGGAGACATTTCGCATTTTTAGATCGCAACTGATTTCTTCCGTAGAATGTTAGCTATGAAAATTAAAACAATTTTTTTATTTTTGGATTCTTTCATACAAGAAAACAAGTAAGGAAAGGCTAAAGTCGGGCGGGGCCGACTATATAATACCCTACACCACTTCCTGCGTATGTACCTCGCTTTGATTACTAAACCCAGGTATTTCATGGGAGCAATTTTATGTAGTTCATACAAATTATATAAATTATATTCATATAATTTATATGCTATAAATTCATCTTCAGTCAAATTTAACGAATATGGTAAATAATATGGTAATTGATCCCATTGTCCGCCAGCCAAATACAAAATATACAGTAGTATACCAAAGTTATACCAAAGTATGGGCATCACCCAAACAATTCTCATTGCAATTCAATTCGGTAAAAAAGTGAAATCGGGAAGGATTTTTGCATCCTGTAAATGTATGTGTTTGACAAAAAATGTTAAATCGGAAAGGACAAATTTAAAGAAAATCGGGTACAAGATGTGGTTTCTAGAGCTGAAGATGTCAAATCGGGAGCGACATTTGTATGGGGGCTATATCTAAATCTGAACTGATCTTACCCAATTTCTGCATAGGTGTTTCTAGTTGGATTATAAGATGTTGTGCCAAATTTAAAGAAAATCGGGTACAAAATGTGGTTTCTAGAGCGGAAAAAGTGAAATAGGTAGCGACATTTGTATGGGGGCTATATCTAAATCTGAACCGATCTTACCCAATTTTTGCATAAGTGTTTCTAGTTCGATTATAAGATGTTCTGCAAAATTTAAAGAAAATTGGGTACAATATGTCGTTTCTAGAGCGGAAAATGTCAAATCGGGAGCGACATTTGTATGTAGGCTATATCTAAATCTGAACCGATCTTACCCAATTTCTGCATAGGTGTTTCTAGTTGGATTATAAGATGTTGTGTCAAATTTAAAGAAAATCGGGTACAAAATGTGGTTTCTAGAGCGGAAAAAGTGAAATAGGTAGCGACATTTGTATGGGGGCTATATCTAAATCTGAACCGATCTTAACCAATTTCGGCATAGATGTTTCTTGTTGGATTATAAGATGTTGTACCAAATTTAAAGAAAATCGGGTACATTATGTGGTTTCTAGAGCGGAAAATGTCAAATCGGGATCGACATTTGTATGGGGGCTATATCTAAATCTGAACCGATCTTAACCAATTTCGGCATAGATGTTTCTTGTTGGATTATAAGATGTTGTGCCAAATTTAAAGAAAATCGGGTACAAGATGTGGTTTCTAGAGCGGAAAATGTCAAATCGGGAGCGACATTTGTATGGAGGCTATATCTAAATCTGAACCGATCTTAACAAATTTCGGCATAGGTATTTCTTGTTGGATTATAAGATGTTGTACCAAATTTAAAGAAAATCGGGTACATTATGTGGTTTCTAGAGCGGAAAATGTCAAATCGGGACCGACATTTGTATGGGGGCTATATCTAAATCTGAACTGATCTTACCCAATTTCGGCATAGGTGTTTCTAGTTGGATTATAAGATGTTGTGCCAAATTTAAAGAAAATCGGGTACAAAATGTGGTTTCTAGAGCGGAAAAAGTGAAATAGGTAGCGACATTTGTATGGGGGCTATATCTAAATCTGAACCGATCTTACCCAATTTTTGCATAAGTGTTTCTAGTTCGATTATAAGATGTTCTGCAAAATTTAAAGAAAATTGGGTACAATATGTCGTTTCTAGAGCGGAAAATGTCAAATCGGGAGCGACATTTGTATGTAGGCTATATCTAAATCTGAACCGATCTTACCCAATTTCTGCATAGGTGTTTCTAGTTGGATTATAAGATGTTGTGTCAAATTTAAAGAAAATCGGGTACAAAATGTGGTTTCTAGAGCGGAAAAAGTGAAATAGGTAGCGACATTTGTATGGGGGCTATATCTAAATCTGAACCGATCTTAACCAATTTCGGCACAGATGTTTCTTGTTGGATTATAAGATGTTGTACCAAATTTAAAGAAAATCGGGTACATTATGTGGTTTCTAGAGCGGAAAATGTCAAATCGGGATCGACATTTGTATGGGGGCTATATCTAAATCTGAACCGATCTTAACCAATTTCGGCATAGATGTTTCTTGTTGGATTATAAGATGTTGTGCCAAATTTAAAGAAAATCGGGTACAAGATGTGGTTTCTAGAGCGGAAAATGTCAAATCGGGAGCGACATTTGTATGGAGGCTATATCTAAATCTGAACCGATCTTAACAAATTTCGGCATAGGTATTTCTTGTTGGATTATAAGATGTTGTACCAAATTTAAAGAAAATCGGGTACATTATGTGGTTTCTAGAGCGGAAAATGTCAAATCGGGACCGACATTTGTATGGGGGCTATATCTAAATCTGAACCGATTTCCTCCAAATTCAATACCAATGGTCCCTGGCCAGAAAAAATAATTTCTGCCAAGTTTCATGACAATCGGGCTACAATTGCGACCTGTAGAGTGCGAACAAGCTTAGATGGACAGCAGACGGACGGACGGACGGACGGACGGACGGACGGACGGACGGACGGACGGACAGACGGACAGACAGACATCGTTAAATCGACTCAGCTGGCGATTCTAAGCCGATCCGTATACTTAAAGGTGGGTCTAGCTCAATTATTTCTTGGTGTTACAAACATTTGGCGGAAAACTAACTTATAATACCCTAGACCACGAAGTGGTGTAGGGTATAAAAATATCTTATTTAAATTTACTGAAATTCGCAACATTTGTTGTCATCATAATTACCATGCGTTGAACATGTAAGTGGTTGTGATGGGACTTATAAAGGGTGATTTTTTAAGAGCTTGATAACTTTTTTTTTTAAAAAAACGCATAAAATTTGCAAAATCTCATCGGTTCTTTATTTGAAACGTTAGATTGGTCCATGACATTTACTTTTTGAAGATAATTTCATTTAAATGTTGACCGCGGCTGCGTCTTAGGTGGTCCATCCGCTTAGTCCAATTTTGGCATTTCCACGTTTTTGAGTAACAGAGACCCAATTGGTGCGAACGGCGACGAATCGAAAATTGGTGGTCATCATTAACACTGGCCGATACAGCTGCGATATTTTCTTCAGTTCGCACTCTACGTAAGCGTGTTGGTGGTTTAATGTCCAACAATGTAAATTTGGTGCGAAATTTAGTCACAATAGCCCGAATAGCCGCTTCAGTGGGTCGATTAAACTGACCATAAAATGGAAGCGCGCAATGAACTTTCTTAACAGAGCACGCATTTTGATAATAAAATTCAATAATTTGCAAGCGTTGTTCGTTTGTAAGACGATTCATGATGAAATGTCAAAGCATACTGAGCATCTTTCTCTTTGACACCATGTCTGAAATCCCACGTGATCTGTCAAATACTAATGCATGAAAATCCTAACCTCAAAAAAATCACTCTTTATTTCCAAAAATGAAAATACAAATATTAAAGGTACTTTCGACGAAAATTGGGTTCTTGGAAAAAATAAAGGGTCCGCCAAATAACTTTTTTTTTTGAAAATGCTATAAAAAAACTACTGCATATTTGCTCAAATTTCTTTTTTTATTTGAAAGTACAATCCTCCCGGTTAATAATGGAAAATAATTTCATTCAAATGGCTGCCTCGGCTGGCCATGCAGTAGCCTACACGATCGGTCCAATTTTTAAGCACATTATCGATTGTGTGCAGCTGTATTTCACCAATGGCTTCACGCATATTGTCCTTTAAAGCGTCAAATGTCTCTGGCTTGTCGGCGTAACACTTATCTTTGAGGGCAACCCACAAATAATAGTCCAACGGTGTCAAATCGCAGCTCCGAGGTGGCCAAACGACATCAGCTCTGCGGCTGATAATGCGATCTTCAAAAACAGGGCACAAAACATCGAGTGTAGCATCGGATAACGATCGCCATTGACTGTAACGGCCACTCCTTGCTCATTTTCGAAGAAAAATGGCCCAATTATGCCTCTGGACCAAAATCCGCACCAAACAGTGACACGTTTTGGGTGTATCGGCTTTTCAATGTATGCGTGCGGTTTTTCTGTGCGACAATTTTGCTTGTTTACATACCCGCCAAGATCAAAATGAGCTTCATCTGAAAAGATGATTTTTTTGGCAAAATCGGCATCTTCTGTAAGTCGATCGCAGACCCACTTAGCGAAGCGAAAACGCATTGGATGGTCAGTTGGCTTCAACTCCTGAACCAACTGGACTTTGTATGGCGTCATACCAAGGTCTTTATGCAAAATTCGTCTCAATGATGTATCCGAAATGTTCAATTGTTGAGAACGACGGTGAATTGATGTTGATGGCGCTTCTCGCACACTTTCTGCCACAGCAGCAATATTATCGGTTGTACGCACTGTTTTTGGCTTTTCACGCTTTGGTTTATCGATGACTTTCACTTTTTTCACAAGATAACGAACATACGGAGCTGACGGTGCTTCTCTTCTTCCAAAATCCGTACGCAATTTTCGAACACATTCTGCAACATTACCATGATTTTCAAAGTAATGTCGCAATATTTCCTAGAGTTGTTCAGAGTTAAGTCAGACTAGAAAGCCTTTTGCTCTAAAAGGGACAAGAGGTAATATTAAACTATGTCTTTCCATCTCTCATGAACTCCCCTGAAGAAAGATGATCAAATTCTGTTTATTTTATCTATTATTATCTTACTAAACATTTAATAACAATTTTTATTTTTCCCTTTTCAGGTAAGTTTGTGTCCATGAACTGACATTCGCAGGGTAATTTCCTTTTTGGCAAGTACGTATATCGACCTTTGAAACTACTAAAATTTTACATAACATTTTTTTTCCTTATTGGCAAGTAAGTATATAGACCTTTGAAACTACAATAATTTTAGATATTTTTTTTCAAATAATACTTTGACAATGTACAGTGAAAGTTAATTTTAATCGGAATAATTTTACCAAAAATCTTGTACTTTTTGAAAGTATGCGAAAATGAAGCACTCTTTCAGGTATTTTACAAATGGTCGGCGAAAAAATATTTAAAAATTATAAACATTAACAAAATGAAAATTTTACCAATTATGTCTATGATTTTTTTTCACATTAGCCGTGATTCCACAAGATTTTGATATGAATTAGCAATTGATTTTCCTAACTAAAAATTGGAGAATTTTTACAATATTTTTAGGGTTTTTGTACATATTTCCTAGCAAAAGTTTATAAATTTTGTACAAGCTATTCATGTGGAATGGACGTTTTCTCACACGAATTGAAAGTTATAGAAAAAACGTAAGACTGTATTCTCCAAATAAATCACTTTTATATATATATTTTTTTAAATTCTACATAGTAATGATATATATAATATTTTTAATAGCAAATATGTACCAAATTATAAAAAACAAGTAAAAACGGCGTTAAGTTCGGCCGGGCCGAACTTTATATACCCTCCACCATGTATTGTATTCCACAGAGGATGTCGATATTCGTAGAAATGCAGTAATATTACAGGAAAATTAATTTTTTTTTTAATATAGCCAAACCTTATTACATTATTTTATAAATAAATATAATATTTTTATTATTTCAAACGCTTACTAGGCAAGTCTACCAATACCTCTCCATTATATATATCGAAATAATACTTCAAGTCAATTTAAAAAATAAATATTCATATATTTCTATTTTCAAAAAGCTTAAATACCACAAATATTGGTAGATAGTTGGGTGTATTTCCATTCTATTTTAATTCAAAAAGTATAAATTTTGAAAATCTATTATCTCACGTACATAGTGTAAAATAATCTAATTTAATGATTCAACCAATTTTTGTCGTTAAAGTAAAAAAGTACGAATTTGGAAAAATCTTTTTATTTTGCGTGTCTATGCAGTCAGAGGAATGTATACACCGAATTCTATGATTCTAGCTGCGGCCATTTGGTTGGTACTATTTGTATCCCCTTTTTCATTTTAACCCCAAAAAGTACGAATTTCGAAAAACCCTTTTATCTTATGTGTCTACGCAATTAGAGGAATGTATACCCCGAATTTCATTATTCTAGGTGTAGCCGTTTGGTTGGTACCATTTTTATCTCTCCGTACCCATTGTATCCCTTGAAAGTACGAATTTGGAAAAAACTTTTATTTTTCATGACTACGTAGTCAAAGGAATGTATATTCCGAATTTCATGACTCTAACTGCGGTCATTTGGTTGGTACTATTTGTATCCCCTTTTTCCATTTTGACCCCAAAAAGTACGAATTTGGAAAAATCTGTTTATTTTCCGTGTCTACACAGTCAGAGGAATGTATACTCCGACTTTCATGACTCTAGCTGCGGTCAGTTGATTGGTACTATTTTTATCCCCTTTTTTCATTTTAACCCCAAAAAGTACGAATTTTGAAAATCGGTGTATTTTACTTGTCTATGCAATGAGAGGATGTATACACCGAATTTCATTATTGTAGGTATAGCCGTTTGGTTGGTACCATTTTTATCCCTATATTTCCATTTTAGCCCTTAAAAGTACGAATTTGGAAAAAATACTTTTATATTATGTATCTACTCAATTAGAGGAATGTACACATCGAATTTCGTGTTTCTAGCTGTTCTCGTTTAATATGTACCATTTTTATCCCTTTTTTGCCCCATTTCACCCCCTACAAATAAGAATCACTTTTTTGCACGTTTTTGCAAAAGGGGAATGCGCATACCAATTCAAGCAAATATAACCAGAAATATTCAAAAAACGTGCTTAAAAAATACGCTATAATATTAGGGATTATTATGGGTATTTTTAGTCCTTGTGAGGGAAAATATTTTCCCTTTGGGCCGATTTCGCCCCGTTTCAATCCAAACCGATCTACGACTATAAGACGCATTTATGGAAAATTTGAACGTTTCGTTTAGAAGCTAGATTGCTTTCAACAGGCGGACGGACATGGCTAGATCGTCTTAGCATTTTATTACGATCAAGAATATATACTCAGGTCGATATTTCAAGGTGTTACAAACGGAATAACAAACGGAAAGTTAGTATACCCCCACCCTGGAGGTGGAGGGTATAACAACCAGTACCCTTCATATAGTTGGTAGATAGCACTGGGGCAAGGTAATAATCTTAGTCTGAAATTTTGATATCTTGTAGAGAATATGTAAAATAAGATCAAAACCTTAAAGAACGAGAAAATAATTTTTCGTGATATTCAGGGACTAATAATAATTTTAATATTTGGAGTCCTTGAAAAACAGACGTATGCATTATCATGTATCGGCGTTTTTAAAGGTTAAGTCTTCAGTACTCTCTATCCCCCAATATTTAGGGCATTTATGATTGCTCCCTTATATTTACTTTATGAATTGAAGTATTATTTCCATTATATTTACATAGTATTAAAATATTGGTAGCCTTGGCATATTAATTAAATTTCTTATTTTCATACAGTTAAAATTTGTTGCGGACATTCCTCTTGTAGCTTGGAAGCACCACTAAGAAAATAAAAGTTTTAACGGGCGAAATGGGACAAAAAGGGATAAAATATGGTACCAATGATACGACAACAGCTAGAATCATGAAATTCGGTGTGTACATCCGTCTAATTGCATAGAGGGATTTTTCGAAATACGTACTTTTAAGGGATATAATTAAAAAGAGGGATAAAAATGGAACCTACCAAACCGCTGTAGTTGAAATCATGAATTTCGGTGTATACATTCTGACTATGAAGACTCGAAAAAGGGTTTTTTCGAAGTTTGTACATTTGGGCGGAGAATGGGGCGAGTGGGGATATCTTTAAAATTTATACTTTTCTTATCACTTTGTCTGTATTTGGAAATGCTTCTTTCTAATGGCGACTGACAATCGCCTAATATTTATATCACAATTTTCGTAATATGGTACTGTGCTTCTATGTAAAGTCGACTTCCTTTAATCTGCTGATAATACTATGGAATGCACTCCGTGGTGGAGGGTATATAAGATTCGGCCCGGCCGAACTTAACGCCTTCTTACTTGTTCACATTACTATGGTTATCAATATTTTCCATATCCATATATTTGTGAAGAAAAATGTAATCCTCTTAAAGTTTAACTTAAACCTTAAAAATAGATCAGTCTAATGTAGTGCTGGTTATTTATTTTTTATGGATTGGAATAATTACGAATTAGTAACACTTTATACGAGTTCATTCATGTTCTCCCCTTTCATGCAGCCCTGTATAAATGCCCACAAATGTATAACAATTTACCCCAATCTGCACCCTCATATATTTCCCCAACATAGCAAACTGTTATACGTGACACAAATAATTACAATTTTTTCCCCAGTCACCTTGTGGTGGCAACAAGTGTTTGTATCATTCATAAAAGTCTCAGTGTACACATACGCTCCGAAGTCCTTCCCTAAACTGTTATACACATCACAACAATAACATTACTATGCGAGGCAAACTTCGTAAGAGTATAACACTTACCCCAATCGAAACAGCTGTTTATTCGACCAGTTTGTGTTTGCGTTGTTGATACACATTTCGACGTGTTGCCTTTTCCACGGACCAGGATGTGTTCGTTCGTCGTACATCGCTTTACGGCTACAAATACATTCAGAGTTCAGTTTTCAACCGGTGTTTCATAGTAACGGACGTGGATTTTCGGACGAATAGCGCCAGAAAAAAACAAACTCCATTAAAACAAGCAACCACTCAGCCAACTAGAAAACGTTTTGTGGTGTTAAGTTAGAAAAAAATAAATAAAGTAAATCATGTTAATGATAATGTGAAATTAAATGGTATAGTTAAAGAGAAAAAGTTTTAATGGCCATTTGAAAAGGGGCAAAAAGTAAATGTGAAACTAATTGAGTTAATTACCAAATCCTACACACTACAAACACACAAGGAAGAGGAATTAAATTAAATTGTTAATTACATGGCGAGCAAGGCAAAGTATTGATTGCAACATGGTGGAATAGTTAATATAAAATAAAAAAGTTTTTGATAACAAATAACAATAATCGAAAGAAAAAAATAATTAAAAGGTGGCCACATATTCAAATGAGTACAACTGCAATTTAAAAAAAAATTAAAAGTAAAAAATTAGAAAAATAAAGTGTCATATTTGTGAGAAAGAAGAAATGCCAACAAGTGATAAAAGATAAGGTTTTGTTGTTGAAACTTTATGCAGTTTTAAACCTTGAAAAAAAGAACATAGCTTCATTTGCAAATATGTCATTCCTAAAGTTATGCTTCAAAATATTTTTTTCTATAAAAAAGTTTAACTGTGGATTAAATTTTTCTAAGAAAAAAGTCTGCTCCTAAAAATATATATTGTTACATTTTCTATCGACAGTATACGAAAAGTGTGCTACATTGGTGTATGCCCCCCCCCCCCAAAAGCAGGCTGTGAGTTTGCAAATAAATATACAAAACGGAAATTACAAAACGTTCCCTGATGGTCCTACTGACATGTCCTAATGTTTGTTGCTGTTTGTTTGTAAATGATATCTACAGACAACCCATTTTTTTGTGGAGACTTGTGACCATACGGAAATTTTAATCAATAATTTAAATGGTATACAAATGTCCTGATAACAGTGCGAATGTTGTTTCGGCTCAGTGATATACTAGTGAACTCACTCTACAGGTTTAATAAATTATTCAGTGTAAACAATAATGTCCTCCTAAGAGTATGCTTCATTATCTGTGTACTCCCAGTGGTATGCTTTAAAATGGTAAAGAAAAAACACATGGCCAAGAAAACTATAAAAATTTGGTTATAAATAAACGTAGTCAACCATATGGCCAAAAATGTAAAGGCAGAAGATATAAAAAAATATTTACTTCAAATTATGGTTATGTTATCCCAAAAAGTATATTACATTCTAACAAAATAATCTCCTAGAGTTTTGAAAAATATTATAAAACTTAAAAGTTGGTAATTATTGATAGAATTTGATACAGTTAATCTCATGTATTTGCAACATCTTAATTCGAAGACATTATTCTGCAAATGTTGTCCCAAAAATTATGCTACATTTCGAAAAAAATAATCACTTGTATTTGAAAAGTATTTTAAAACTTCAAATTTGGTTATTTATTTAATTGTTGATAGATTTTCATGGTAACAATTAATCTCAGGTATTCGTAATAACTTAAGTCAAAGGTTTTCGTAAAGGAATTCAAATGTCTTCCCCAAAAAGTATGCTACATTTTGACAAAATAATCACATAAATTTGCAAATTATTATAAAGCTTCAAATTTGGTTATTTATTTAATTATTTATGAATTTTGAAGGTAACAATTAATGTCAGGTATTCGTAAAAGTCAATAATTTTCGTAAAGGAATTACAAATACCCTTCCCATAAAGTATGCTACATTGTCACAAAATAATAATCTTAAATTCAAATAATTTCAATAGTCTTAAATTCTTCAAAGATTAATTCTTATTGGTGGATTTATATGAATAAACTTGAAAGTTTATGAATTATTGATGGAATTATATGGTAAAGATTAATCTGATGTATTCGTAACAACTTCTTCTGTGAATGCTCTCTTAAAAAAGTATGCTACATTTTAACAAAATAATGACCTTAACTTGAAAAATATTATAAAACTTCAACGGTTTTTTGATTATTTCATCTGTAACTCACAAAAATTGTGTTACATTTTAACACAAAATAATAATCTTCATTTGCAAAATATTATAAAACATCAGTTTTATAATTAGTGATGAATTACGCTAAATAGATACATTAATAAAAAAATGTTGAATCAGCAGTTTTATAAAAAAACAATAACAATTATGTTCCCAAAAAGTATGCTCTATCTTCTTAAATTATTATTGTGATTTTCAGAAAAATTCTTAAAATACCTGTGGATTTTTCTTGTAGTCTGAATCTAGTGTTTTCTTAAAAACCAATGATAAAAAGCAATTTATTATATTTTCCTCAGTTATGTTATTATAATAATATTCAACAGTTAGACATAAGTGCTAAACGAATAAGTAACGCAATCTTAATATGGAGAAAAAAATCAATATTTTCCAGAAAGTATGTTACATCTTCATAATTTATTATTGTGATTTTCAGAAAAATAACATATGTTGATTTTTATGTATTCTGAAGCTAGTGTTTTCTTAAAATAATTATGTTAACAAACAAACTTCTATTTATTATATTTTCCTAATTTATGTTTATATAAAGAAATCCAACAGATAGGTAAAAAGTGCTAAAAGAATATGGGTCGCTAGTTTAATGTAGGGATTCCTCCAACTATAAAAATCCGACATTCTCACAAAAATATTCTACTTTTTCATAAATTAATATTGTGATTTTCAGAAAAAGATATATGATATTTTACATATTCTGAACCTCGTGTTTTCTTAAAAAAATGATTATAACAAACTGCCTTCAATTTATTATATTTTCCTAATTTATGTTTTTACAATAGAATCTAACAGTTAGGGAAAAGAGCTAAAAGAGTGTCGCTATTTTCATATATGGATTCCTCCACCTATAAAATTTCAATATTCTCACAAAAGTATGCTACGGTTTCATAAATAAACATTGTGATTTTCAGAAAAATATATAGAATACCAGTTGATATTTTACGTATTCTGAAGCTCGTGTTTTTTTTTTTTCAAAAATGATGATAACAAACTGCCTTCAATTTATTCTATCTGCCTATTTTATGCTTTAGTAGCAAAATATAAAAATATAAAAAAAAAATATATATAAGGCAAAGTGCCAAATGTTTTAGGACTGCTACCTTAATATGGAGAGGCCTCCACTTCTAAGAATAATAAAAACATCTTGATTTCCCAGAAAATTAGGGATAGGTCCTTTCTATATTAAGGTAACACTGTATTTCTTGATGCATATTATGTAAGGTTTTACTAATTGGCTTTCATATATAGGAACATAAAATATTAAATTTCACTTTACATTAGAATATATTCACAAAAAATGAAATGAAATAATATCCCTATTTTACAGAAGTTTGTTCAATTTGAACGAAATCTCATATCTCAAATCTCATTTGATAAAATAATGACAGAAAAGACTAAAAAGAAAGAAGAAGAAAGCCTAGAAAGAATCGATAGAGTATAATTGATTTTTATTAGAGTTGTCACAAAATACATACATTAAGACGGTAAAAAAAGCTGATTGCTGGAGGCTCGTGCACACTTAACTTATTTATTGCATACACTGCCCAGTATTTTCAAAAACTTCCAGGAAAATATCGACATACATTCTCAAATCCTCAATTTTTTTAGTTGATGTTCACCATTTTAGTACATATATAAAACGAAGGAACGGTCATTTCCATTTGGAGCAGCAACTCCTCAAGTTCGAAAATAAAAAATTTCGTCATAGGCGTCCTTTTATTTTTTTTTGAACGTACTTTAAAAGAGTCCTCCAAAAAAGTATTTTCACACAGTTTAACGATAAATCACCTCTTTGAAAAAATCTCCCAATTATAAATTGTCTCCCATAAATTCCTTAAATATAGGTAGAGATTTCACACAACGGTAATTCCATGTCAAAATAAATGACGTTGAAATTCCATCCTGGATCGCATACATAATCGATTTGGGCATTCGCTAGTATTTTCAAAATAAATTTAAATTGGTGGGCTGACCGACCATGCCATAGAAAATTAAAATATGAAAAAAATATTGTTAAACTGCAAATATGTTTGAGCTATGACAACGTGTCAGAAAGTACTACCCAGTTCAGTACTACTCAGTTCATAACTATATCAATTTTAATGTTAGAATTACGGCACAATTTTTTAGATTTTCTCAGATTTAAAACCACCATAACATTAAACATTTTTTGTGTTTTTTCCGTAAAACACCAAACTGTAGAAAAATTGGGAATAATGCTGCCCAAAAGTGTTCGGCTTGGCATGGAAATACTGATAAGCAAATTTTTAGTAAAATTATCGGTTCCAACATGTTCCATATCCTCTAAATATTTGAGGAAATTCCCTATACTGGCAGCGCTGCCCAAAGTTTTCATGATACCAAAAAACCAATAGTTAAAAGTTAATCCGAAAATAATTATCATTAATAATTATAATTATTATCATTATAATTCTAGTTATCAAGGCTATTATATTTTATAGCATATTTACAAGCTCCATCAATAATTCTGTATTT
>CANDYM010000727.1:0-81731 GCA_947397865.1 Polietes domitor
ATCAGCTGGGGTGGCTCTAAATAAAAATGTTTTTCATTAATTTGTATCGAGCTTAAATTTCCTGTAAAACTGAGAAAAGTCAACTGAGTACCCAGTTTTTCTACAACGATTCATGTATTCACGTTCAAAAAACACGTTGTAATAGTGTCGAGGATTTTTTGAGGATTTTAGGGATACGGCCGAGAAAAAAACTGGTGACTCTGCCTAACATAGCCTAGTAAGCAAGTAAGTGCTTCACCTCGTGTGAAACATATTTCAATCCTTGATTTTTGGCTCATCACAAGTACATCGCACTTTCAGTTCTTTACACTTCGACACAAAAAGCATGAAAGTGTACTGCTGAGTTAGGACAGCATTGCCATTTGATTCTTATTTCAGATGATAATTACACTATGCAACAAAAATTTTGTCGAAGGGCTGGGGATAACATTTAGTGGTGTAAGTTGTGCCCTAAAGACGGAAAAATATTTAAAAAATTGTGGTAGTTTTTTCTTTTTATACCCTCCACCTCCAGGATGGGGGTATACTAACTTTGTCATTCCGTTTGTAACACCTTGAAATATCGACCTGAGACCCTATAAAGTATATATATTCTTGATCGTCATAAAATTCTAAATCGATCTAGCCATGTCCGTCCGTCTGTTGAAAGCACGCTAGCATCTAAACGAAAGGAGCTAGGAGGTCCAAATTTTCCATCAATGCGTCTTATAGTCGTATATCGCTTGGGATTGAAATTGGGCGAAATCGGCCCAAAGGGAAAAAATTTTCCCTCACAAGGACTAAAAATACCCATAATAACCCCTAATATTTTAGAGTATTCAAACATATTTTTTCAATATATCTGCATGTACTAACTTGATATTGGGTATGCACATTCCCTCTATAACAAAAACGTGCACCATAAGGTGATTTTTATTCGTAGGGGGAGAAATGGGGCAAAAAGAGATAAAAATGGTACATATTAAACGACAACAGCTAGATACACGAAATTCGGTGTGTACATTCCTCTGATTGAATAGATACATAATATATAAGTATTTTTTCCAAATTCGTACTTTTAAGGGGTAAAATGGGAACAGAGCGATAGAAATGGTACCAACCAAACGGCTGCACCTAGAATAATGAAATTCGGTGTATACATTCTTCTGATTGCGTAGACACGTAAAATAAACGGATTTTTCGAAATTCGTACTTTTTGGGGTTAAAATGAAAAAAGGGGATAAAAAAAGTACCAACCAAATGACCGCATTCCTCTGACTGCGTAGACACGAAAAATAAAAAGTTTTTTCCCATATTCGTACTTTGAAGGGATACAATGGATAGATAAGAGGGATAAAAATAGTACCAACTAAACAACTACAGCTAGAATGATGAAATTCGGTGTTAATTGCGTAGACACGTACAATGAAGAGATTTTCGGAAGTTGTACTATTAAGGGGTAAAATGCGAAAAAGGGGATAAACATGGTACCAACAAAATGGCCGCAGATTGAATCATGGAATTCGGTGTATACATTCCTCTGACTGCATAACGACGTAAAATAAAATTTGTTTTTAAAATTCGTACTTTATTTAGTTGCTTTTACGACAAAAAATAGTAGAATCATGAAAATGTCTTATACTCCGTACGTGAGTGGTAAGGTGTTTTCAAAATGTATACTCTATCCTTCAATATTTAGGGTATTTATGATTGCTACTTTATGGATTGTAAAGAGTGATTTTTTTGAGGTTAGGATTTTCATGCATTAGTATTTGACAGATCACGTGGGATTTCAGACATGGTGTCAAAGAGAAAGATGCTCAGTATGCTTTGACATTTCATCATGAATCGTCTTACAAACGAACAACGCTTGCAAATTATTGAATTTTATTATCAAAATGCGTGCTCTGTTAAGAAAGTTCATTGCGCGCTTCCATTTTATGGTCAGTTTAATCGACCCACTGAAGCGGCTATTCGGGCTATTGTGACTAAATTTCGCACCAAATTTACATTGTTGGACATTAAACCACCAACACGCTTACGTAGAGTGCGAACTGAAGAAAATATCGCAGCTGTATCGGCCAGTGTTAATGATGACCACCAATTTTCGATTCGTCGCCGTTCGCACCAATTGGGTCTCTGTTACTCAAAAACGTGGAAATGCCAAAATTGGACTAAGCGGATGGACCACCTAAGACGCAGCCGCGGTCAACATTTAAATGAAATTATCTTCAAAAAGTAAATGTCATGGACCAATCTAACGTTTCAAATAAAGAACCGATGAGATTTTGCAAATTTTATGCGTTTTTTAAAAAAAAAAGTTATCAAGCTCTTAAAAAATCACCCTTTAGTATTATTTCCATCATATATATACATAGTATACAAATATTGGTAGCCTTGGCTTATTAATTAAATTTCTGATTTTCATACATTTGAAATTTGTTGCGGACATTCCTCTTGTAGCTTAGAAGCACCACAAAGAAAATAAAAGTTTTAGCGGGCGAAAGGGGACAAAAAGGGATAAAATATGGTACCTATATAAGATTCGGCCCGGCATATAAAATACATTGATTGTACTTGCATTTCATATTCGGTACTGTAACGTACGTATCTATTTTCTTAGAGAAGAAATTATTAAAAGAAGAATTACACTGTGCGACAGTTCAAAAACTCTGGGAAGTGATATTATTTTTCTTGTAGGTATTATCGAGTAGAACAAGAATATGTATTTGAAATGTACCAGACACCCTCAAAATCTTGAGTTACGGGTAAAAACCCGGTTTTCTTATCTTTGCACATTAATATGCCACTGTGGCATTATCGCCCATATTCCAGGTGTGTAGCATCTATGAAAATATCGCCAAAGATTGAGATCAAAGATTCTGATCATCCGTATAGAAGTTATAAAAGATTTAATTTACGTAGTATGTTAGGGTGTTTTCGTACGCTTAAAGTGATTATAAAAACTTTATCAAATATCAAAATATGAGTGGTTCCGAATATTTTACTAGGAATATGAACCATATATTTATTCAAACCATTATTTATGTCAAATCAAAAAATAAATATTCTTATATTTATATTTACAAAAAGCTTAAATACCATAAATATTGGTTGATAGTGGATGATACAGTTGGTTGTATTTCCATTCTATTTTAATTCCAAAAGTACACATTCTGAAAATCCATTTCCAATCAGACGTACATAGTGCAAAATTTCATCATTCTAGATGTAGTCGTTTAGTTGGTACTATTTTTATCCGTCTGTACCATTGTATCAGAGGAATGTATACTCCGAATTGCATGCCTCTAGCTGCGGTCATTTGGTTGGTACTATTTGTATCCCCTTTTCCATTTTAACCCCAAAAAGTACGAATTTCGAAAAATCTCTTTATTTTAAGTGTCTATGCAATCAGAGGAATGTATACACCGAATTTCATTATTCTAGGGACAGCCGTTTGGTTGGTACCATTTATATCCCTCTATTCCCATTTTACCCCTTAAAAGTACGAATTTGGAAAAAATACTTTTATATTATGTATCTACTCAATTAGATGAATGTACACACCGAATTTCGTGTTTCTAGCTGTTGTCGTTTAATATGTACCATTTTT
This sequence comes from Polietes domitor, assembly GCA_947397865.1. Taxonomy (NCBI): domain Eukaryota; kingdom Metazoa; phylum Arthropoda; class Insecta; order Diptera; family Muscidae; genus Polietes; species Polietes domitor. The sequence goes on from CANDYM010000727.1 coordinate 3,593, forward strand.
ATCCCTTTTTGCCCCATTTCTCCCCCTACGAATAAAATCACCTTGTGGTGCACGTTTTTGTTATAGAGGGAATGCGCATACCCAATATCAAGTAAGTACAAGCAGACATATTAAAAAAAAACATGCCTAAATACTCTAAAATATTAAGGGTTATTATGGGTTTTTTCAGTCCTTATGAGGGAAAATTGTTACCCTTTGGGCCGATTTCGCCCAACCGATCTACGACTACAAGACGCATTTATGGAAAATTTGAACGTTCTAGCTCCTTTCGTTTAGATGCTAGCGTGCTTTCAACAGACGGACATGGCTAGATCTAGATCTTAGAATTTTATGACGATCAAGAATATATATATTTTATAGGGTCTCAGGTCGATATTTCAAGGTGTTACAAACGGAATGACAAAGTTAGTATACCCCCATCCTGGAGGTGAAGGGTATAAAAAGTTAGTTCGGAGTTTTTCATTGCTAAAAGGGCAAATTTATCGCGGTCCATTTCTGTTTTTATCTTCATATAACATAAAAAACTTATGAAATATAGTTATAGTTATAAAAAAATTAATTTTACTTACCAGAATTATCAATTTCTTCAGTCTGACCTGTTCCGTTGTTCGAATGCGAGTCACCGAAAAAATATAAAATTATAAAATTCACAAAAGTCTCTTAAAAGCTATGCATATTATGTTGCAATTTTGTTTAAAAACATACAGTTTCAGTATTCAATTTCATCTGTGTTTTTGTCCTATCCGTATAGCCGTTACTAATACTATCCAAAAAAAATCAAATATACTAAGGAAAAAACTTTTAAAAGCCTACAAATTTTGGTCGATATGACCTTTTATCGTAGTAAGTGGCAGATAAGGCTTTTTTTGCCTAGGAAACATGCTAGAAGTGGAGATGTGACAATTTTGCTTAACGTTTTTTTAGAGATTTACTGTTGAAAATTGGTCTCATAAGTTTAACACAAAAATTGGAAACTCATTCACTGTTCCAAATCTGCCCTTATCTCAATTTTGGAATTTTGGCAGTTGTGACTTTCTTTCTTGGGACGGCAGTATAGGTGCGCAACATAAAGCGATTTGTGATTTGTGAGCGTTTACAAACTATTTACCCTGAAAGGGATATCCATAAACTGGGACATTTTCGAAACATAAAATAAAACATTTTTAATAGCGAGACAAAATACTGTCAATACCACCCTATACCGTGGGACCTATTTCAAAACTAAACGTATTTTATCTTAGGCTGGTGCAAATTTCAATAGATACAACATTTTGCCGAATTTTGAAAATGTATATGCACATCGAAAAATCTCTTAAAATTTCAAGCCTGAAAATAAAACAAATTTAGTCGTGTCTCAATAATCTTCAAGTCACTTATTTTATGTGGTACTAGCTGAACCCCGCCCGCTTCGCCAGGCAAAAAAGGTAAAATTAAAATCAGGTTTCATATTGATATTATCGTGGTCAGTAATATATACGTTCCAATTTTAAGCCTTCTAGCTCAAATAACACTATTGCCACGGCCACTCCGCCCACAAAACGAAAATCCAAATATATGCATCATATTTATCATTTTCGCGGTCAGTAAAATATATGTACCAATTTTAAGCCTTCTAGCTCAAAAAAACACTTTTGCCACGCCCACTCCGCCAACAAAATGGAAATCCAAATGTCCGCAGCATATTTATCATTCTCGTGGTTAGTAATATATATGTACCAATTTTCAGCCTTCTAGCTCTCAAACACACTATTACCACACCCACTCCGCCCACAAAACGAAAATCCAAATTTCGGCATCATATTTATCATTTTCGTGGCCAGTAAAATATATGTACCAATTTTAAGCCTTCTAGCTCAAAAAACACTTTTGCCACGCCCACTCCGCCCACAAAACGAAAATCCAAATTTCGGCATCATATTTATCATTCTCGTGGTCAGTAATATATATGTACCAATTTTCAGCTATCTATCTCTCAAACACACTATTACCACGCCCCTTCCGCCCACAGAGCAAATTTTTAAAAATTCTATAGATAGTTCTTTCCAGATCTGCATCTATCTGTACTGAAACATGTAAAAACGGCGTTAAGTTCGGCCGGGCCGAACTTTATGTACCCTCCACCATGGATTGCATTCCACAGAGGTTGTCGGTTTTCGTAGAAGTGCAGTAATATTACAGGAAAATATAAATTTTGTAATTTAGCGAAACCAAAACAAATACAAATATTGAAAAAATAATTATATAAATAAATATAATATTTTAATTACATCAAACCGATATCTATTTCAAATCAAAAAATAAATATTCTTATATTTATATTTTCAAAAGGCTTAAATACCATTCCATTCTATTTTAATTCTAAAAGCAAAGTGCAAAATAAACTAACTTCATGATTCAACCAATTTTTGCCGTAAAAGAAAAAGTACGAATTCCATGATTCCAGCTGCGCCCATTTGGTTGGTACCATTTTTACCCCCTTGACATTTCTACGCAATTAGAATTTCATCATTCTAGCTGTAGTCGTTTAGTCGGTACCTTTTTTATTCCCCTGTACAATTGTATCCCTTGAAAGTACTAATTTCGAAGAATCCGTTTATTTTTCGTGTCTACGCAGTCAGAGGAATGTATACTCCGAATTTCATGGCTCTAGCTGCGGTCATTTGGTTGGTACTATTTTTTCCCCTTTTTCTATTTTGACCCCAAAAAGTACGAATTTCGAAAAATCAGTTTATTTTCCGTGTCTACACAGTCAGAGGAATGTATACTCCGAATTTCATGACTCTAGCTACGGTCATTTGATTGGTACTATTTTTATCCCCTTTTTTCAGTTTAACCCCAAAAAGTACGAATTTTAAAAAATCCGTGTATTTTACTTGTCAATGCAGTCAGAAGAATGTATACACCGAATTTCATTATTCTAGGTACAGCCGTTTGGTTGGTACCATTTTTATCCCTCTATTCCCTTTTTACCCCTTAAAAGTACGAATTTGGAAAAAATACTTTTATATTATGTATCTACTCAATTAGAGGAATGTACACTAGAGCGTACCAGGTTACAAGTAAAAAAAAAGTTCGCCGTACACCTTCGAATATGAAGTATTATTGAAAGGTAGTTTCAAAAAAATTTTTTTTATTTTTTTATGCCGAACGTAGAGGTCGCGCTTTTACATTTTTCTATATAACTTCTGCATTTATAAACGGATTTTAAAGTGTGATACATCGATGTTTTTGTCTCGACGAGGCCGATTTTTTTGTCTTTGAAGTCATTGAGCTCAAGCATGATTCATGATTTTATGCGAGCTTTAATTTTCTGATATTAGAGTGGTACATTAGGGTAGTAGCAACTGAGATATGATGGGTAAGTACCAGAAGGGGGTGCTTGAGCTCAATGACTTCAAAGACAAAAAAATCGATGTATCACACTTTAAAATCCGTTTATAAATGCAGAAGTTATATAGAAAAATGTAAAAGCGCGACCCCTACGTTCGGCATAAAAAAATAAAAAAAATTTTTTTGAAGCTACCTTTCAATAATACTTCATATTCGAAGGTGTACGGCGAACTTTTTTTTTGAGGTACGCCCTAATGTACACACCGAATTTCGTGTTTCTAGCTGTTGTCGTTTAATATGTACCATTTTTATCCCTTTTTTGCCCCATTTCACCCCCTACAAATAAGAATCACTTTATGGTGCACGTTTTTGTTGTAGGGGTAATGCGCATACCAAATATAAACAGACATATTCAAAAACAAGTAAGGAAAGGCTAAAGTCGGGCGGGGCCGACTATATAATACCCTACACCACTCCCTGCGTATGTACCTCGCTTTGATTACTAAACCCAGGTATTTCATGGGAGCAATTTTATGTCGTTCATACAAATTATATTCATATAATTTATATGCTATAAATTCATCTTCAGACAAATTTAACGAGTATGGTAAATAATATGGTAATTGATCTAATTGTCCGACAGACAAATACAAATTATACAGTAGTATACCAAAGTCATACCAAAGTATGGACATATGGGCATCACCCAAACAATTCTCATTGCAATTCAATTCGGTAAAAAATTGAAATCGGGAAGGATTTTTGCATCCTGTAAATGTATGTGTTTGACAAAAAATGTTAAATCTGAAAGGACATTTGTATGGGGGTATATTGAAACCTGGAACGATGTGACCCGCTTTCACCATGTCTGTTTATTGGTGAAATATAATATGTAAAATTTGGCCAAAATCGGTTAAACATTCGGGAGCAACATTTGTATGACGTCTATATCTAAATCTGAACCGATCCTACCCAATTTTTGCATACGTGTTTCTAGTTCGATTATAAGATGTTCTGCAAAATTTAAAGAAAATCGGGTACAATATGTGGATTTTAGAGCAGAAAAAGTCAAATCGGGAGCGACATTTGTATGGGGGCTGTAAATCTGAACCGATCATACCCACTTTCAGCATAGGTGTTTCTAGTTCGATTATAAAATGTTGTGCCAATTTTAAAGAAAATCGGGTACAATATGTGGTTTCTAAAGCGGAAAAAGTGAAATCGATAGCGACATTTGTATGGGGGCTATACCTAAATCTAAACCGATCTTACCCAATTTTTGCATACATGTTTCTAGTTGGATTATAAGATGTTCTGCCAAATTTAAAGAAAATCGGGTACAATATGTCGTTTCTAGAGCGGAAAATGTCAAATCGGGAGCGACATTTGTATGGGGGCTATATCTAAATCTGAACCGATCTTACCCAATTTTTGCATACATGTTTCTAGTTGGATTATAAGATGTTCTGCCAAATTTAAAGAAAATCGAGTACAATATGTCGTTTCTAGAGCGGAAAATGTCAAATCGGGAGCGACATTTGTATGGGGGCTATATCTAAATCTGAACCGATCTTACCCAATTTTTGCATACATGTTTCTAGTTGGATTATAAGATGTTCTGCCAAAGTTAAAGAAAATCGGGTACAATATGTCGTTTCTATAGCGGAAAATGTCAAATCGGGAGCGACATTTGTATGGTGGCTATATCTAAATCTGAACCGATCTTACCCAATTTTTGCATACATGATTCTAGTTGGATTATAAGATGTTCTGCCAAATTTAAAGAAAATCGGGTACAATATGTCGTTTCTAGAGCGGAAAATGTCAAATCGGGAGCGACATTTGTATGGGGGCTATATCTAAATCTGAACCGATCTTACCCAATTTTTGCATACATGTTTCTAGTTGGATTATAAGATGTTCTGCCAAAGTTAAAGAAAATCGGGTACAATATGTCGTTTCTATAGCGGAAAATGTCAAATCGGGAGCGACATTTGTATGGGGGCTATATCTAAATCTGAACCGATCTTACCCAATTTTTGCATACATGATTCTAGTTGGATTATAAGATGTTCTGCCAAATTTAAACAAAATCGGGTACAATATGTCGTTTCTAGAGCGGAAAATGTCAAATCGGGAGCGACATTTGTATGGGGGCTATATCTAAATCTGAACCGATTTCCTCCAAATTCAATACCGATGGTCCTTGGCCAGAAAAAATAACTTCTGCCAAGTTTCATGACAATCGGACAACAATTGCGACCTGTAGAGTGCGAACAAGCTTAGATGGACAGCAGACGGACAGACGGACAGACAGACAGACATCGTTAAATCGACTCAGCTGGTGATTCTAAGCCGATCGGTATACTTAAAGGTGGGTCTAGCTCGATTATTTCTTGGTGTTACAAACATTTGGCGCGAAACTAACTTATAATACCCTAGACCACGAAGTGGTGTAGGGTATAAACATGCTTAAATACGCTAAAATATTAGGGATTACTATGGGTATTTTAGTCCTTGTGAGGGAAAAAAATTTTTTATGGAAAATTTGAACGTTCTAGCTCCATTCGTTTAGATGCTAGCGTGCTTTCAACAGACGGACATGGCTAGATCGTCTTAGAATTTTATGACGATCAAGAATATATATACTTTATATGGTCTCAGGTCGATATTTCAAGGTGTTAAAAACGGAATGAGGGTATAAAAAGAAAGACAGACAGACAGACTTACACTAAGGTTATATAATATTAATAGGGATATTTAGAAGTTTGATTAGAATGAGAAATAGTTAATCGTTACATATATTTACTATGTACCATTAGCTATGAAAAATATAAAATTATTCAATTACGGTAAATATTATTTTATTACTTTGTTATAAGTCTCCACTCCATCTTCCAGGATAATGATTGTACAAAATTTGTTTCATCTCTCTCTCTCTGCTGGATGCCGAAGCTAATCAAACGAATGTATCCTCATCATTTATTTTTATGTCAAATGCGCACCTTTCCAAAACTGGCTCTGTCACTGTGGAATTTATTTTTTCAGCTGAAAGACATACACAATCTGGTCGATGTGATACTGATATCACACTTTCGGCGACATTCGTCCAATGCTGCTGTCATCGTCTCGTTCATTTCTTTTGGGTGGCTGGTGGCTGACGTCTGAAGCCTTATCTAAGGTGTTGTATTTTCACATTTAATTACATAAATGATGAGATGGCCTTTTTATCTCATACTTTGTTCGAATGGGATTTTCCTTTCTCGGTAGGTAGGTTTCTTTGCGCTCGTCAAAACCAAATATACAAACTGGCAGCGGTGTCAAAATTGTCGCCTCATCTGTCAAAGGTGCCAGCATTCAGCCCCTACGATGCCCAATGATGCTGGAGCGAGTGAATATCTCTGTTGAATGCTGGTGTCGTGTATTTATTTTGTTTCTCAAAGATAAGAACGCTTTTTTGTGTGATGTCCAAATGTAATCCTTTGCAATTTATTATTTTTAGATTTGTATGAATTAGACACAGATACTAGTAATGTTACGACGAGCACACTAAATTAATAAATTCTGTTGATGACTGGTGTTTTTTTAGTTGCTGCTACTTCGTTGTCGGCTCGTGGAGTCAAGGTTATCTGTTTGATGGAGATATGGGGTTCGTTTATTTAAGAGATTTTTTAAAATAAAGTAAATGAAATAGACATAACGTTTACAACAATATCAACTCGAATATCAACATCTGCGGATATGCGTCCAGACGAAAACGATAAATAAAGTTCTGGCAAACTAATGTGAAACAAGTAAAAAGGCGTTATGTTCGGCGAAGCCGATTCTTGTATACCCCACATCACGGAGTGCACTCCACTGTTTTACCGGCTGTGTTTAGAGGCTGTCGACCTTACATAGTAGTGCGGTTTTACTATTTCAAACTATAAGTCCGACTTGTGTACACTGATACCATTTTATCACCTTTCGCCCCTTTTTCCGCCTAAAAGTAAACATACACCAACTTCAGCGGTTTGGTTGGCACAATTTCGAAAAGTACGACTTATTTACTTTCTTTTGCGCTACAAGATGAGTGAAGGCAACCAATTTCAAGTGCATTTATGGAGTCCCCGATGAATATTTCAAGGTGTTACAAAAATATTGACAAAATGAATATGAATGAATCACATGTAGTCAAAGGAATGTGCTTGACGATATGCACTATTTTAGCTGAACTACTTCGTATGTATAAGTTTTATAATTATCTACCAAGTTTTGAACAAAATATTGCAACCATTTATATCCTCGATCTCATGTTTCTAGATTCAGCCAGCCAGTTTATAATTTTTTGCACTTCTTTCCCAAAAAGTACACATTTTGAACAAGTTAGGAAAGGCTAAAGTCGGACGGGGCCGACTATATAATACCCTACACCACTCCCTGCGTATGTACCTCGCTTTGATTACTAAACCCAGGTATTTCATGGGAGCAATTTTATGTAGTTCATATGAATTATACAGTTAATATAAATTCATCTTTAGTCATATTTAACGAATATGGTTAACAATATGGTAATTGATCCAAATATCCGACAGACAAATACAAATTATACAGTAGTAATAGGATGAATCGGATCGACATTTTAAAAGGGAGCCTATACCAACATTTTGGGCCTGGTCCAAAACATGGGCCTATATATTTCTCATTCACGGTAGGTATTCCTAGTTGAAAAATATCATGATCTGCAAAATTGAAGATCCCATGTAAGATGTAGTTTCTAGAGCTGTAATAGATCAGAAAGTATGGACATATGGGCATCTCCCAAACAAGTAAGGAAAGGCTAAAGACGGACGGACTTTCTATTTCATACAATTCCATTCGGTAAAAAAGTGAAATCGGGAAGGATTTTTGCATCCTGTAAATGTATGTGTTTGACAAAAAATGTTAAATCGGAAAGGACATTTGTATGAGGATATTTTGATACCTGGAACGATGTGACCCCCTTCCACGATGTATGTTTATTGGTGAAATATAATATGTAAAGTTTGTCCAAAATCGGTTAAAGATTCGGGAGCAACATTTGTATGAGGTCTATATCTAAATCTGAACCGATCATACCTAATTTCTGCATATGTATTTCTAGTTGGTTTATAAGATGTTGTGCCAATTTTAAAGAAAATCGGGTACAATATGTGGTTTCTAAAGCGGAAAAAGTCAAATAGGGAGCGAAATTTGTATGGGGGCTATATCTAAATCTGAACCGATCTTACCTTTCAGCATAGGTATTTCTAGTTCGATTATAAAATGTTGTGTCAATTTTAAAGAAAATCGGGTACAATACGTGGTTTCTAAAGCGGAAAAAGTGAAATCAGGAGCGACATTTGTATGGGGACTATATCTAAATCTGAACCGATCTTACTCACTTTCAGCACAGGTGTTTCTAGTTCGATTATAAAATGTTGTGCCAAATTTAAAGAAAACCGGGTACAATATGTGGTTTCTAAAGCGGAAAAAGTGAAATCGGGAGCGACAATTGTATGGGGGCTATATCTAAATCTGAACCGATCTAACCCGCTTTCGCCACAGGTATTTCTAGTTCGATTATAAAATGTTGTGCCAAATTTAAAGAAAACCGGGTACAATATGTGGTTTCTAAAGCGGAAAAAGTGAAATCGGGAGCGACATTTGTATGGGGGCTATATCTAAATCTGAACCGATCTAACCCGCTTTCGCCACAGGTATTTCTAGTTCGATTATAAAATGTTGTGCCAATTTTAAAGAAAATCGGGTACTATATGTGCTTTATAGGGCGGAAAAAGTCAAATCGGGAGCGACATTTGTATGGGGGCTATATCTAAATCTGAACCGATTTCCGATGGTCCTTGGGCAGAAAAAATAGCTTCTGCCAAGTTTCATGACAATCGGACAACAATTGCGACCTGTAGAGTGCGAACAAGCTTAGATGGACAGCAGCGGACAGACGGACGGACAGACAGACATCGTTAAATCGAATCTAAGCCGATCGGTATACTTAAAGGTGGGTCTAGCTCGATTATTTCTTGGTGTTACAAACATTTGGCGCGGAACTAACTAGCCCACGAAGTGGTGTAGGGTATAAAAATCACTATAGGTAACATGTGTTTTTGCTTCCCCTAAAAATATGTACTTTATTTGGTAACACATTTATTCCTTGTTGTCCCGTATCCCTCTTTTAAGAACTAATTTTGAAATATCCAGTTATGTTCTGCGTTTACGTAATAAAAGGATTGTACAGCATTTTTACCCCTTTTCGTCCCGCGTACCCATTAAAAGTACAAATTTCGAAAAATCAAAGTACTGCGCTTCTATATGGTCTGAGGAATTTACACACTAAATTTCACGATTCTAGCTGTAATACTAAAATGTGTACCATTTTTATCCCTTTTTGTCCCGCTCGCCCCTTAAAAGTACAAATTTCGAAAAATCCAATTTTACTTCGTTTCTATATGGTCAGAGGAATTTACATACTAAATTTCACGATTCTAGCTGTAATACTTTAGTTGTTACCATTTTTATCCCTTTTTGTCCCGCTCGACCCTTAAAAGTACAAATTTCGAAAAATCCCTATTTGTAGCTCGTCTACATGGTCATTCCAAGGAACTCACCGAATTTCATGTTTATAGCTACTGCCGTTTAGTCAGGACGAAGGTTCGATGTTTATCACTTTTTGGGCCATTTTACCCCCTAAAAGTACGAATTTTGTTAAACCCTTTCTTAGTCGACGTCTACGTCATATTTGGGAACTACACTGAAAATTTCATGACCCTGGCTTCAGCCGTTTGGTCTGGGGGCTGGCCAATGATAAGTCAGTCAGTCAGTCAGTAACGCAACTCTTTTATATATATAGACTAGAAAATACCCGCCACTTCGTACGCGGAAAAATGGTATGGTAAGACAGTAGTTTGTATCAGTATTCAAACTGTTTTTAAGGATATCACTTTCAGTGTTTATACGTAGTCAATAGTTTAATTTATAGGCACAAAATGGAAACAATTTTTCTACAAAAAATTATATAAAGTAGAAAATTATTTGCACATTTCTTTCTTAAGCTGTGAAAATATCATTAGGGATATAATAAAAGTGTATCGCATTGAAGGAGAGAGTTAAAACCATAAGTATGTCCCAAGTCCCTTTCACGTCCGTCTGGCTCGCTGGTATACACGATGACTCTGGAAGGGACTTAAAGAATTTATTTAAACTCAGCACATAGTACTATTTTCCCAAACTTAGTTTAATTTCGAGAATGGGGGAAATTGATATACATCTTATGGTACACACACACGTATAGTCCATATTCCAAAACAAACGACCCGTACGTAAAATTAAACCTAATATAACTTCTATACTTTACACGCAAATTGACATAAGCTTTGGTCAAAATAAAAAAAGATAGTGTTCACACATAACTCTTTCTGTGCCGTTTGTGTCCTTAAACATACAAATTTCGAAACATTAATTTATGTACTCGGAGAAATGTACACACCGAATTTCTTTTCATATTCTAGTTGAAAACTTTGGTTGGTACTATCTTTATCCCAAATCCCCAATTTTGGTTGATATCATTTGCACCACTTTAATCCCTTAAAAGTACAAATATCGGAAAATTCCTTGTTATTAATCATTTACACTGTAAGACGAATATGCGTACCGAATTTAATTATTGTAGCGTCATCCATGTTCTTGGCACCTTTTTTATCCGCTTATATCGTTTACCCTTTAAAAGTACGAATTTCGAAAAATTCCTTCAATTTGCGGTTGTAAGCATTTTCAGGATGTATGATTGGTACCATTTTGTATCCCATTCTACCCAATTTCACTCACAAAATGTACGAATTTTAATGTCCGTTCCGAATTTCATGATTCTAGGCCCAGTTGTTTGGTCTGGGCTGAGGTAAAATTTTTATCCCATTTAAACCCTTAAAATTACAAATTTCGAAAAATGTCTTCTTATCAGTGATTCGGGCTGTAAAACGAATACACATATCGAATTTCATTATTGTAGCGTCATCCGTGTTGTTTGTACCTTTTTTATCCCCTTTTCCCCGTTTACCTACTAAAAGTACGAATTCAAAAGATTCGGTCATTTTGCGTTTCTAAGGGTTTTGAGGTATGTACACACCGAATTTTATTATTCCAGCTCCATCCGTTTGATTGGTACAATTTTTATCCCTTTTTACCCGATATCACCCACAAAAAGTACTAATTTAAAAATATTTTCTTGGTCGCATTCGTGTTATAAAAGTAATGCCCGTTCCAAATTTCAAGATTCTAGGCCCTGCCTTTTGGTCAGGATGGTGGTACAATTTTTATCCCATTTAATCCCTTAAAAGTACAAATTTCGAAAAATGCTTTCTTATTAGTGATCTGCGCTGTAAAACGAATATACACACCGAATTTCATTATTGTAGCGTCATCCGTGTTGTTAGTATCTTTTTTATCCCCTCTTCCATTTAAAAGTACAAATTTCGAAAAATTCCTTCATTTTGCGATTCTAAACATTTTGAGGGATGTACACACCGAATTATATGGTTTCAGCTCCATCCATTTTATTGGCACTATTTTTATCCCTTTTTACCCGATTTCACCCCCAAAAAGTGCGAATTTTTAAAAATATTTTCTTGGGCGCGTTGAATCTATAAGAGCAATTTTTGTACCAAGTTTCAAGATTCTAGTCCCAGCTGTTTGGTCATTGCGGTGGCACAATTTTTATCCTTCTTTAACCCATTTTACCCCTTAAAAGTACGTATTACGAAAAACTCCCTTCAAATCTGATCTCTTCGCTGTAAGAGAAATGTACATACCAAATTTCATGGTTCTAGCTTCAGCCATGTTGTTGGTACAATTTTTGTCCCATTTGACCCCCCAAAGGTACGAATTTCCAAATGAAATCTTTTGGTATGTCTTCATGCTATAAGAGGAATGTCCATACCAAATTTCAAGATTCTAGGCCCAGCCGTTTGGTCATTGCGGTGGTACAATTTTTATCCCTCTTTACCCATTTTACCCCTTAAAAGTACGAATTTTGAAAAATATTTTCTTGGGCGCGTTGAAGCTATGAGAGAAATTGTTGTACCAAATTTCAAGATTCTAGTCCCAGCCGTTTGGCCATTGCGGTGTTACAATTTTTATCCCTCTTTACCTCATTTTACCCCTTAAAAGTACGAATTACAAAAAACGCCCTTCAAATCTGATTTGTTCACTGTAAGGGAAATGTACATACCGAATTTCACGATTCTAGCATCAACCATGTTATAGGTACCATTTTTGTCCCTTTTTGTACCATTTAACCCCCCAAAAGTACGAATTTTTAAAATGTCACTTTTTAGGTTGTCTTCATGCCGCAAGAGGAATATCCATACCAAATTTCAAGATTCTAGGCCCAGCCGTTTGGTCATTGCGGTGGTATAATTTTTATCCCTCTTTACCCCATTTTACCCCTTAAAAGTACGAATTACAAAAAACTCCCTTCAAATCTGATTTGTTCACTGTATGGGAAATGTACATACTAAATTTCATGATTCTAGCTTCAACCTTTTATAGGTACCATTTTTGTCCCTTTTTGTACCATTTAACACCCCAAAAGGACGAATTTTTAAAATGTCACTTTTTGGGTTGTCTTCATGCGGCAAGAGGAATATCCATACCAAATTTCAAGATTCTAGTCCCAGCCGTCTGGCCATTGCGGTGGTATAATTTTTATCCCTCTTTACCCCATTTTACCCCTTAAAAGTACGAATTACAAAAAACTCCCTTCAAATCTGATTTGTTCACTGTATGGGAAATGTACATACTAAATTTCATGATTCTAGCTTCAACCATGTTATAGGTACCATTTTTGTCCCTTTTTGTACCATTTAACCCCCCAAAAGTACGAATTTTTAAAATGTCACTTTTTAGGTTGTCTTCATGCCGCAAGAGGAATATCCATACCAAATTTCAAGATTCTAGGCCCAGCCGTTTGGTCATTGCGGTGGTACCATTTTTATCCCTTTTTACCCCATTTTACCCCTTAAAAGTACGAATTTCGAAAAATCCCGTCTTATCACACCTCTACACTGTAAGAGAAATGTACACACCAAATTTCATGATTCTAGCTCTAGCCGTTTGGTCTGGGGAGTGATCAGTCAGTCAGTCAGTCAGTCACTCAATCACGCAACTCTTTTATATATATAGATATAGATAAGTTTCATCTTTTTATACCCTACACCAATTCGTGGACTAGGGTATTATAAGTTAGTTTTCCGCCAAATGTTTGTAACACCAGGAAATAAATGAGCTAGACCCACCTTTAAGTATACGGATCGGCTCAGAATCACCAGCTGAATCGATTTAACGACGTCTGTCCACAATCTACAGATCCGCACTCTACAGGTCGCAATTGTGGTCCGATTGTCATGAAATTTGGCAGAAGTTATTTTTTTGGCCAAGGACGATTGGTATTGAATTTGGAGGAAATCGGTTCAGATTTAGATATAGCCTCCATACAAATATCCCTATAATTTACAATATTACTGTTCTAGAATACACACTTTACATGGGATCATGACCAAATTTTCAGGATCGTGTTATATTTGAACTAAAAACAGCTCACAGAAAAGTGGACCACATGGCTCTATGTTTTGATATAGCAGCCCCCACACAAATTTACCTCCGATTTACAATATTACTGCTCTAAAATGCATATTTTACATCGGATCTTCTACAAATTTTCCACACAGTGTTACATTTATACTATAAACACCTATTTCGAAAGCCAACTATATAGGTCAATGTTTTGGTATAGCCCCCATACAAATGGGCCCCCAGTTTACACTATTATCGCTCTAGAACCCACATCTTACATTGGATCTTGATAACATTTTGCAGATCATGTTATATTTCAATAAAGAATACTTACTTTGAATGTGATTTATAAAGGCCCACTTTTCTCAAATTATTATCTCTCTAGGACCCACATTTTACATCGGAAGTTTTTCATATTTTGCAGATTATATTATATTTCTGCTAAGAATACATACTATGAAAGTCAAATATATGGGTGCATATTTTGGTATAACCCCCATACAAAAATGGCCCCCATTCTATTCTAATACAGCTCTAGAACCCATGTCGTGCATTGGATCTCGATACAATTTTGCATATCATGTCATATTTCAAGTAACCACTTTTTAATGTAGCACCCTTACAAATAGCCACATTTTAATTTTTACCCCTCTAGGACGCAAATTTTACATCGGATTTTTTCACATCTGGCAGATTATATTATATCTACGAAAGTCAAATATATGTGTCCATACTTTGGAATAACCCAAATGGGGCCCTCTCTATTACAGCTCTAGAAACTACGTCTTACATCGGATCATGATATATTTCAACTAGGAAAACCTAGCGTGAATGAGAAATATATAGGCCCATGTTTTGAACCAGGCCCCAAGTGTTGTCATATTGCTCAATTTTACCCTTAGGGGCATTATTCCAAGCGTCCTGAATGCTAATGAAAAGATTGTATTTATTTGTTTCTAAACCCCTTTCGATTTGTTGATCAACAATACTCCATAGACTTTCTATAGGGATATAGGTCGGGCGATTTATCTGCCTCGCCAAAACTCTGACCTTTGACTCCCACAACCAATCTGTAACAAATTTCGAAGTAGAACAAAACAAGTGTCATATTTTCTTCTGCATTACGTTTTTTAAAACATTTTTGAACCATAATACCAGCGTAAAAAAACAGCCCCACACCATAATTGAGTCCCATGGTTAGTCCATGTTTCATAGTACCTTTACAGGGTCCGCCATCTAACGTTTTTTTGTTCAACTATTCAACCGTTGGACTATTATTTGTGGGGTGCCCTCAGCAGCCATTTGAATGAAATTATTTTCCATTATTAACCGGAAGGATTGTACTTTCAAATAAAAAAAGAAATTTGAGAAAATATTCAGTAGTTATTTTTATAGCATTTTCAAAAAAAAATTATTTTATATTTCCTTTTGATTTTCATATACGAATCCTTTATTTTAAATTTTGATTCATCCGCATTCCAATCCAAGTGTAAAATGTAGCATAGCTTCCCAATTCTTTGCCGAAATAAACGGCTTCTTTAATGGCTTCCGGACATGCAAATCTGCTTCCACAACCCGCCTTCGTTCTTGTGCTGACACCTAATGGAAATCCAACCCAACTCAGTTTAAGTCACAAATAGTCTTTTTATACCCTACACCACTTCGTGGAATAGGGTATTATAAGTTAGTTTTCCGCCTAATGTTTGTAACACCAATAAATAATCGAGCTAGACCCACCTTTAAGTATACGGATCGGCTTAGAATCACCAGCTGAATCGATTTATCGATGTCTGTCTGTCCGTCCGTCCGTCCGTCCGTCCGTCTGTCTGTCCGTCTGCTGTCCATCTAAGCTTGTTCGCACTCTACAGGTCGCAATTGCGCATTTTTTTTCACAGGCCTCAAGTGTTGTTACAGGCCCCCTTCAAATGTCCGTCCGATTCATCCTATTACCGCTGTATAATCTTTATTTATCATTGAATCTTGATCAATTTTTGCAGATCATGTTATATTTTCTTTACTCGGAATATCTGCTGGAAAATTGGATCAATTACTTTATTATTTACGGTATTCGATAAATATGACTAAAGATGAATTGATAGTAACTGTAAAATTTATATGAACCACATAAAATTGCTCCCATGAAATACCTGGGTTTAGTAATCAAAGCGAGGTATATACGCAGGGAGTGGTGTAGGGTATTATATAGTCGGCCACGCCCGACTTTAGCCTTTCCTTACTTGTGTTTTTTTGAAAAACTTTCCTATAGCTTTTAAAAAATCACCCTTTATATTAACTTTTTGTAAGCGTGCGTGGAAGTACTTATTTCTCAACTTTTTGTAAGCGTGCGTGGAAGTACTTATTTCTCAACTTTTTGTAAGCGTGCGTGGAAGTACTTATTTTTTTACAATCCCTTTCTAAAAATAATTAGAAACGGATCTGAAAAATAAGTAGTGAAGGCTTTTGGTTTTGACTAATTCCCCACATTAGTTGGTAATGAGAGTTTTTGCTGGGAAGGTCGCCTTGGGACGGATATCAAGAAAGGGGTAGTGTGCAGAAAAGTAAGTTTTTTCGAACATTACCACAGTTACTTCCAACATTATCACTGCTCATTCCCAATGATCAATGTTCCTTCCCAACATGATCACAGTTCCTTCCCAACATGATCACAGTTCCTTCCCAACATGACCACACACAGTTCCTTCCCAACACGACCACAGTTCCTTTACAACATAACCACAGTTCATTACCAACATTTCCTTCCCAGTTCATTTCTAACATAACCACAGTTCCTTTTCCAACATGACCACAGTTCGTTCACAACCATGTCAACATCAGCAGGGTTCTATATGCTTATGGCTATTACTGTAGAGAATGTTCTATTCGAACATATGCGAACAGTGTTTCCATTTTAGTGATTTTTAAGTGCCCGTGCCCGTTAAATTTTCCTAATACAATTTTATTTAAAAAAATGCACTTTTGCTTTCAGTGTTTTTCTTGTACAACAAAGCAGTTTCTTGTGAATAATTTAAATATATTTATACACTTCCTTCTGTAGTTTTTCATTAGTATATTCATTTATTAGAAAACAAAGAACTTCCAATTAATCGAATAATGGCCTCAAGAGTTAGTCGATAACCGTAAAATTTAATGCAATGCGATCTCCAATCCAATCTCCTGTGCAAATGTATTTCAATGTTGGCAAGCATATTTTCTAATGACGCAATTTGAAATAAAATCTGCAAAATAGCATCAACATATTTTTGCATCCATCCTGTCGTATATTGACTCTAAATCTATATCACAAAGTATATTTCTGAACAATTCTAACATATCTGATTTTATTTGAAGAAGAATATAACTTTTCAGAACAATTTGAAAGCTGAATATGAATAGTGATTTTTCAAATTTAGTTTATCATTTAATTCACTTAAGTGCTTAGATCATGGTTGGACGTATCCAAAACATTTAGTTCACAATCCTTTCTTTAAATAAAAAATCATCAATTAAAGTCCACTGATTATTCATAATCAATTCTTAATATTGATTTCTGTATTTTCTATGCACAACTTATAATATCGATTATTTGCGTGAAATTATTCAAATTATTCGTTATTCGAAAATCATGTATTTTTCATTATTTGAACAAATATTTGAAAACAGGTTAATGGAATAAAATGGTACGCCCACTTTGATACTGCAGTTTTTCTGCGAATTTCTTTATATAAATTGCTTTAATTGAAAATGTATTTTGTAACAACTATAAATAGCCCTCAATGTATATACAGTAAAATAAATTCAAACGAAACATTAAAATTTGATATTTAAAATTGTACATTAGAATCGGCTATAAAAAAGTACTGTATATTTTTTTCAAATTTCTAGTTTTATTGGAAAGATTAAACTACCCAGCCAAAACTCGGTAATGACATATCATTATTATTAGCATTACCAAGTAATGACTGCCCATTACGCCCAGCATTATTTTGAAGTATGAAATAATGACTACTTTATAATGGCTTACAAAAGTAGTTATTGGTAACAGAAAGTCCATGTTTTGCTACACATTGAGTTGTGCGTAACTTTGTCTTCCATCCATGTCGATGTTGCCGCGACCGTCGCTCGAAGATTAAAACGTTTTGATATTTTCGATTGATGAAGCAAATTTAGTTGCTTCATGTCAATCAAAGCGTGCGCATGTTACGCGGAGTGTGAGTTATTTCTTTGCAGAATCGTAAAGTTAACGGGTTGAACGATATTGGAATTAAATTAAAATCTTATCAACACAACAACAATAAGAAGAAAGGAAAACACATTATTATTGTTCTGTTCCTTTTGTTACAACAACGAAACTGTACTTTTTTGCAAAGAAAATAGACTTGAACAAGAAGAACTTTCGGACTCATTTAAAAAATCGAGCGAGTTACGTTAGATTAAAATGTGAAAAATAAAATTTAAGAGCGAGCTGTCGTCGGTTTTGACAGAAATCATTCAAAATAACATAAAAATTTCAAAATTAAGAACGCCGAGAACAAAGAAGAATACGATAATTTTTGCCTTATTTTTCAATAAATTTTTTTGCAATTAGTTAAAAAAAATAAAATAAGTAAAATGGTGACAAAATTCGAGTAAAATACGACACAGTTTCTTAGTATTTTAATGTTGTTTGTCGTTGCTTTGTGCTGTTTTCTTTAGTTCATTCACAATTAAACAAAAAACACGAAAAATATTCATTTTGAAACACCCATTCTTCACCTAAGAGTGGGAAAATGAGTGTCGCTCTTATATTTACATTTTAATCTAACGTAACTGTCAGAAATCAAAGAGTCGGGCGGAACATCTTAATAGTTTTATTTTTTTTCTTTTTTGTGTATACGTTCGCTTGCCGTGGTGTCGTTGTTTATCAAACAAAATTTGAAATATAATGATGTTGCAATAAGTTGAAGTTGCTATAAATGTTTTTCTGTGTGTGTTCAAACCTCCAACCACAACACACAACAACGTCAACCAACATACTTACCAACCAGTACTTGTATATTAACTTTTTGTAAGCGTGCGTGGAAGTACTTATTTCTCAACTTTTTGTAAGCTTGCGTGGAAGTACTTATTTTTTACAATCCCTTTATAAACATAATTAGAAACGGATCCGAAAAATAAGTAGCGAAGGTTTTTGGTTTTGCCTTATTCCCCACATTACTTGGTAATGAGAGTTTTTGCTGGGTATGTAATTTAATAATGGAACACAATTCATATACTACCACGACTGGCTCGGCAGTACCTCATCCGATCAACCCAATTTTGCAGTACATGGTCCAATGATGTCGCCAGCCCACAATCACCAGCAAAAAGTTACTGGTTGTGTATGCATTGGCTTCTCAAATTGCCCATATGCGGCAATTTTGCTTATTGACATACCCACCGAGATGAAAATGACCTTCATCTTAAAACACGAAAATTTGCCACGTAAATTAATTATAAATTTCGTAAAGTTTGCATTAAAGACTCACTACTTCGGAAGTAAGTTTTTAATAATTCCCAATTCTGCTCGAGCGTATTGCATCCGATTTTGAAAATGTTAAACATAAAGCTGAAAATAAAAACAAAGTGAATATACCCCCATCCTGGAGGTGGAGGGTATAACAAGTAGTAAGCTTCAGTCGGGTAAACCGAATTTAAAAGGAATTAAATGTTACTTAGGGAAGGATAATTTGTGTGGAAGGCACTGGAAGGTTCTCGGCACATGGTCAAATATAAAGTCTCATTAGATGAAGTATAAAATTATGAAGGATTTAATTTTACCTAGGATAGATACAATTTTGTGGGAGGTACAATAAAGGGCGCAGAAGGGACGTACATATTTTTTGGTTAAAAGTGATTATAAACATATTTTCAGATATCAAATTGTTTTATTTCCAACAAAGCTTAAGCCACTTTGTGTGAGGTACCAGAAGGGATGTGGCAATATTGCCCATATTCCACAGGCATGAAACTTCATAAATATCAAATTTCGCAATATTATTCGTATATAAGTTATAACAGCTTTAAGTTTAGGGTGATTTGGGTGGGAGGTACTGGAAGGGGCGTGGCAATACACAACAAATTTTGCACACTTAATGTGATTATGTTTTCAGTAGTGCTGAACTCACAGACGACATTGGCCAGGGACGAAATATTTTTCAAATCATCAAAAACTGACAACTTTATTTCTTGGGGGTGACTAGAAATTATTTTTTTATTGTTTGGATATCGACCCAGTTTAATATAAAATTTAAAAGGAAAAAAATAAAATGGTAATGTCACTGATATGTTTTATTATTATAATATGTTTGCCTACAAAAATATATCTTTCGTATGCATTGCAGATCACTAGCTTGATTGCGTCGAAAGATTTTTGTATTAATTCTTCATTTAAAAGTTTTAAATTCACTTTTCAACTTTATTCCACTCATATTCATTCAAAATCTCTATGAGCGGTTCATTGATATATTTTCGGACATTTATGGAGAATAGATAGTCACCATGTGACCACAGATCGTGAGGAACACGATGCAAGCGAACAGCTGACATGCGTGCAGTGAATTGTTGAACATCGGCGGGTCTTACCGTCTGGTCTGCCTCACCATACCAAACATGCAACATTTTCCAAATGTTCTCCAAAGGATAAAGGGGAGGCTCGGCTTGTTTGTAGCGCAGTTGATTTTCAAAAAATCCAAAATCATATTGACGAAATGAAGATGAGTAATGGATCTGCATAAAGTGCAGCAGTTGTTCAGTTGAAATGCCTCCGGGATGCGACTCCAGACAGAGGTGCAAGGCCGTCTAAAATGGAAGAACACAGGGAATTACTTTAATGTCGACGAAATAGGGAATGTTTCTATATAAACTAACCTCATTTTTATTTATAAACGATCCCTCAATCATAAATGCCAAGGGCGAACAGAAGGCTTGGAATATTGAATCCCTTTTACAAACTGAGTACAACAGCAGATTAAACAATTGATTGAAGGGCACAAATTCCTGCCGGCTGAACCCTTCAGTGATTATATTGTGATAGCCCATGTACGGACTTAGCACCTGCAGCAAGCGATCTTCACTGTGATCCAAAACTACAACCGGTGCCATGAGGTTAACCGTTCGCAAGCGTTGCTGATATTCAGGTCTTAAGGATAGCAAGACCATCAGTACGGTGGTGCCCTGGGAATGTCCTATGTAATGCAAGGATTGCTGCTCGGAATTGGTATCGTTTTGTAGCACATAATCAATTATGAAGGCCAAATCGTAATAACCAATTTCATGAATTTCAGAATTCACCATCAGCCACAGTTAGATTCTTGTGTTTGCGTCCATAAAGATTTCCACGAGAATTGCCCAACCAAACGTCATAACCCTGATCGGCCAACAGAAATGGTAGGCCATCATTGGGCCCATTTAAAATCCACATATCGGATGTTCCCAATAGGCCATGCTGCAAAAGCACTTTGGGTCTGTGTGTGGTCGAAGTGTTAGCCGGAATTCGGGGTGAGTGGGGTATACGGAATACTGTGATGAAATACCCATCTTCGGTTTGAACTTCATGCTGTTCGCAGGGATAACCCATGTCGAGGACGCGATGAGCCTAAAATGAAATGGACACGATTTTTTAATGGAGTACACAGTGGATTCAATTAAAAAATTCACGAATTCAAAATTGTATGATAAAGAAATTCAAAGAATTAATGAACAATTTTGTAAGAAGTTTATCGAAAATATTTTTCATAAGCACACAATGAAAAATTCACATGTTGTATTGAATGACGAAATTCACATATTGACTACAAAATTGTCAAGTTGTTTATCGAAAACAAAAAATAAAATGTTGTCCTGTGTAGGAACGAATCATCAGTGATCTGTATGGAGGCTTTGTGTTGACATGCTGTTATCGGTGGTATACAGTGGTCGACAAAAGTCAACATAAGATGCAATGATGCAGTTTTGTTTTAAATCTCCTTTTATTAATAATAAAAAAAATCCGTATTTCACGTGTTAGACTTCGTGGTTTGTTAGTTGAAGTAAATGTTCGAAAATTAGTTGTAAACCGCGAAAGTGAGAAGTAACTTTATCTTAATCAACAATTCAAAATGTATTTCGAGATACGAATACTCTTAAAATAAGTTAAGTGGAAGAGATGCTTGCTTTAATCTAAAAAAAGTGGACAAAAATTCGAAGGAGAATGCTGGCCGAATAGCTCGGAAAAGGTTATGTTACAATAGTGCATCCAAGAAAATGCCAAATGGGGGGTGGTGAGAATTCAACTCTAACTCCATGATTTCAATGAATAAGATAAATTTTTAAAACGTCTATAACTATTGATATTAAAAGGCGTGTAAAAAAGAGAAAAGATCAACAAATGAAAAACTGAGTATACATTTAGGTCTAATAAAAAATGTAAAACTGTCTCACTGTGTAACTCACACTGTGTTGGCACTAAAACAACTTTTAACAACTAAGGAAAGGCTAAAATCGGGCGGGCCGACTATATGATACCTTCCACTTTCTCTCATGCTACAATTAAATTCGGTGAAAAATTGCAATCGGGTACTACAGGGTTTTCCAACAACAGGTGTTATTTTGGTATTCAAAGAAAAATGCCATTTTTTGAGATAAATGATCGGATATTTATGTCATAATAAAGAAGAAGGTATGCCGTTAATAATGAAGAACAACATCAGCCAAATGGCCACCACGACCACGCATACATGACCATATCCTTTTCATGAAATTTTCCATATAATTTTCCTCGATAGCCTCACGAATTTTATCTTTGAGATCTTGAATCGACGCTGGGCTGTTAGCGTAGACCTTATCTTTCACGTGGCCCAAAGGAAGAAGTCGCAAGGTTTTAAATCACAAGATCTCGGTGGCCAATTGTGATCACCTCTTCGAGAGATAACACTTTTCCCGTAAAAGGGCAATGGTTTCGTTGCTTGTGTGCCACGTAGCGCCGTCTTGTTGAAAGTAAACGTTGTCCAGATCAATACCATCCAACTCCGACCATAAAAAAATCATTAATTATCTCTCGATAGCGCAATCCATTCGCCGTAACTGTTGATCGAACCTCATTTTCGAAAAAGTAAGGTCCAATGACCCCGCCGGACCATAAACCGCACCAAACAGTCACACGATGAGGATGGAGAGGCTTCTCAACAATAACTCATGGGTTTTTCGAGTCCCAGATGCGACAATTTTGCTTGTCGACGTTGCCACCGAGGTGGCAATGGGCCTCATCAGTCAAGATGATTTTTCGATGGAATTCCGGATCATTTTCATTCATGAATATTAATAATTTCAATTCGATGTTAAAGCGTGTATCGTTCCATTTTTAGTAATGGCGTAGTTTCTACTTGTCAAATGTCAAAGAATAAAAGCTTCAAAAGTGACAGCTACCGAAATACCGGGTGATTCCAAATAACACCTCTTATTGGAAAACCCTGTATATCATGAAGCGATGTGACCTAAATTAGATCCTGTTCTGCTAAATTAGATCAACATATGTAATACATTAAGAGAAACAAGTTGAATAGGGAAGGAGGGTTGTATTAAAACTTTAAAAAATGTGGCCCACAATCACTATAGGTTTTTCTAGTCGAAATATAATGTATTTTTCAAAAATGTCAAATCGGAAGCGACATTTTTATGAGGCCTATATCGATCGACCCACATAACGATTCCAGCTGTTTCGAGATAAGGACGAACGCTATTTAATTTGATGAAAATCGGTTCAGATTTAGATATAGCCCCCATACGAATTTCACTCCCGGTTTGACTGCTTTCACTCTATATACCACATATTACAACTGATTTTCTTCAAAATTGGCAAAACATCTTATATTTCAACTAGAAACACCTGTGGTAAAAATGTGTTAGATCGGTTCAGATTTATATATAGCTCCCATTAAAAAAATTTTACTGCCGATTTGACCTTTACTGCTCTAGAAACCGCATTAACAGATCTTTATCAAATCTTTCAAACTTTCTTATATTTCAACTAGAAACACCCATGGAGAAAATGGGTCAGATCGGTTCAGATGTACATATACCACGAACACGTTATATTTGAACTGGAAGAACTGAAAGTTAGTCACTTTATTCCATGTTTGGAAATAGCCCCGATACAAATATACTTTTCGATTTGACAAATTGGACCAGGTCATATTAGCCTATGATTAGGAAACATACCAAAATTCTTCCCGTTATCACTTTTTACCGAATTGAATTGTATTCGGATAGAAAGTGGAGTGTATCATATAGTCGGCTCCGCCCGACTTTAGCCTTTCCTTACTTGTTATACACTCCACGAGAGTATTATGTCTTTGTGCATTTGTTTGTAACACCCAAAAGGTGTTACAGATCGGCTTAGAATCACTCTCAGAGTCGATTTAGCAATGTCCGTCTGTCCATCTATTGTTGTAATCAAATTACAGGTAGCAATTATAGTCCGATCTTAACAAAAATTGGCACAAGTAAGTTTTGTGGATCAAGTACGAACGCTATATAATTTGAAGCAAATCGGTTCAGATTTGGATATAGCCCCATACAAATGTCGCTCCGATTTGACTTTTTCCGCTCTAGAAACCACATATTAAACTCGATTTTCTTCAACTTTGGCACAATACCCTATAATTGAAGTAAAAACAGCGACGGATAAAATCGGTCAGATCGGTTCAGATTTAGATATAGCCCCCATACTAATGTCGCTCCCGATTCGACTTTTTCCGCTTTAGAAACCACATATTGTACCCGATTTTCTTTAAATTTGGATTAACACCTTATAATCTAACTAGAAGCACATGTGGCGAAAGAGGGTTAGATCGGTTCCGATTTAGATTTAGCCCCAATACAAATGTCGCCCCCGATTTGACTTTTTCCGCTTTAGAAATCACATATTGTACCCGATTTTCTTTAAATTTGGAACAACATCTTATAATTTAACTAGAAATATATGTGGCGAAAGCGGGTTAGATCGGTTCAGATTTGGATATAGCCCTCATACAAATGTCGCTCCCGATTTGACTTATTCCGTTCTAGAAACCACATATTAAACTCGATTTGCTTCAAATTTGGCACAGTACCCTATAATTGAACTGGAAAGAGCTATGGTGAAAATCGGTCAAATCGGTTCAGATTTGGATATAGCCCTCATACAAATGTTGCTCCCGATTTGACTTATTCCGTTCTAGAAACCACATATTAAACTCGATTTGCTTTAAATTTGACACAGTACCCTATAATTGCAGTCAAAACAGCGACGGTGAAAATCAGTCAGATCGGTTCAGATTTAGATATAGCCCCCATACAAATATCGCTCCCGATTTGACTTTTCCGTTCTATAAAGCACTATAGTACCCAATTTTCTTCAAATTTGGCTTAACACCTTATAATCTAACTAGAAGCACATGTGGCGAAAGAGGGTTAGATCGGTTCCGATTTAGATTTAGCCCCCATACAAATGTCGCTCCCGATTTGACTTTTTCCGCTTTAGAAATCACATATTGTACCCGATTTTCTTTAAATTTGGCACAACATCTTATAATTAATCTAAAAACAACCATGGTGAACGTGGGTAAGATCGCTTCAGATTTAGATATAATTTTTTTATATATATACAAATGTTGTTCCCAAATGTTTAACCGATTTTGGCCAAACCTTACTTATTATATTTCATCTAGAAACATTCACATCGTTCCATGTTTCAATATAACCCCATACAGATGTCCTTGCCGATTTAAATTTTTTTGTCAAACACATACATTTACAGGATACAAAAATCCTTCCCGATTTCACTTTTTTACAGTTGAATTATAATAGGTTAACAAGTGGAGTGTATCATATAGTCGGTTCCGTCCGACTTTAGCCTTTCCTTACTTGTTTAAATATATGATTTTGTGCCAAATATGAAGAAAATCTGTCAAAATATGTGGTTTCCAGATGCGAAAAAATCAAATTGGGAGCGAAATTTGTAAAAATCTAAAAATTGTGTAAATCTGAACTGATATGACTCAATTTTTCCACAGACGTTTGTTGTTCAAATATAAGGTACTGTGCCTAATTTGAAACAAATCTATTAAGATATGTGGTTTCTAGGGCGGGAAAAAACAAATCGGGAGCGACATTTGTAGGGGGCTACATCTAAATCTGAACCGATTTGCTTCAAATTAAATAGGGTTCGTCCTTGGGCCGCAAAACTCATTTGCGCCAGTTTTTGTTTGGATCGGATAATAATTGCGACCTGTACTTTGATTACAAGAATAGATGGACAGACGGACAGACGAACGGACATGGTTAAATCGATTCAAAAAGTGATTCTAAGTCGATCGGTGTACTTAACAATAATTCTATCTCGCTTCTTTGGATGTTACAAACAAATGCACAAAGACGTAATACCCTATTGGAGGGTATACCAGTAAGGAAAGGCTAAAGTCGGGCGGGGCCGACTCTATGATACACTCCACTTTCAATCTGAATACAATTCGGTGAAAAAGTGAAAACGGGAAGGTTTTTTGTATCCTGTAAATGTATGTGTTTGACAAAAAATTTTATATCGGAAAGGACATTTGTATGAGGATATATTGAAACCTGGAACGAAATAGGTGAAATATAAAATGTATAGTTTGGCCAAAATCGGTTAAACTTATGGGAGCAACATTTGAATTTGGGCTATATTTAAATCTGAACCGATCTTACCCATTTTCACCATAGTTTGTCTAGTTAGATTGTAAGATGTTGTGCGAAATTTAAAGAAAATCGAGCACAATATGTGGCTTTTAAAGCGGCAAAAGTCAAATCGGGAGCGACATTTGTATGGGGGCTATATCTAAATCTGAACCGACCTTACCCAATTTCTGCATAGTGTTTCTAGTTGGATTATAAGATGTTGTCCCAAATTTAAAGAAAATCGGGTACAATATATGGTTTTTAGAGCGCAAAATTCAAATCGGGAGCGACATTTGTATGGGGCCTATATCTAAATCTGAACCGATCTAGCCCGCTTTAGCCACAGGTGTTTCTAGTTAGATTATAAGATGTTGTGCCCGCATTAGCCACAGGTGTTTCTAGTTAGATTATAAGATGTTGTGCCAAATTTAAAGAAAATCCATTAGAATATGTGGTATTTAAAGCGGAAAAAGTCAAATCGGGAGCGACATTTATATGGGGCTATATCCAAATCTGAACCGATCTTAACCAATTTCTGCATAGGTGTTTCTAGTAAGATTATAAGATGTTGTGCCAAATTTAAAAAAAATCGAGTACAATATGTGGTTTCTACAGAGGAAAATGTCAAATCGGGAACGAAATTTGTATGGGGGCTATATCTAAATCTGAACCGATTTGACCTATTTTCACCATAGATGTTCCTAGTTTAAATATAAGATGTTTTGCCAAATCTGAAGAAAATCTGATACAATATGTGGTTTCTAGAGCGGAAAAAGTCAAATCGGGAGCGAAAATTGTATGGGAGCTATATATAAATCTGAACCGATCTGTCCGATATTCACCATGGGAGTTTCTAGTGGGAATATAAGATGTTTTACCAAATCTGAAGATAATCTGATACATTATGTGGTTTCTAGAGCGGAAAAAGTCAAATCGGGAGCGAAAATTGTATGGGAGCTATATATAAATCTGAACCGATCTGTCCGATATTCACCATGGGAGTTTCTAGTGGGAATATATGATGTTTTACCAAATCTGAAGATAATCTGATACAATATGTGGTTTCTAGAGCGGAAAAAGTCAAATCGGGAGCGAAATTTATATGGAAGCTATATATAAATCTGAACCGCTCTGACCGATATTCACCATGGGTGTTTCTAGTGGAAATATAAGATGTTTTACCAAATCTGAAGATAATGTTTTGCCAATTTTAAAGAAAATCTGTTGTAATATGTGGTATCTAGAGTGAAAAGAGTCAAATCGGGAGCGACATTTGTATGGGGCCTATATCTAAATCTGAACCGATCTAGCCCGCTTTAGTCACAGGTGTTTCTAGTTAGATTATAAGATGTTGTGCCAAATTTAAAAAAAATCGATTAGAATATGTGTCATTTAAAGCGAA
This sequence comes from Polietes domitor, assembly GCA_947397865.1. Classification (NCBI taxonomy): domain Eukaryota; kingdom Metazoa; phylum Arthropoda; class Insecta; order Diptera; family Muscidae; genus Polietes; species Polietes domitor. The sequence continues at coordinate 31,593 of CANDYM010000727.1, forward strand.
AAAAGTCAAATTGGGAGCGACATTTATATGGGGCTATATCTAAATCTGAACCGATCTTACCCAATTTATGCATAGGTGTTTCTAGTAAGATTATAAGATGCTGTGCCAAATTTAAAGAAAATCGAGTACAATATATGGTTTCTACAGAGGAAAATGTCAAATCGGGAACGACATTTGTATGGGGGCTATATCTAAATCTGAACCGATTTGACCTATTTTCACCATATATGTTCTTAGTTTAAATATAAGATGTTTTGCCAAATCTGAAGACAATCTGATACAATATGTGGTTTCTAGAGCGGAAAAAGTCAAATCGGAAGCGAAATTTGTATGGGAGCTATATATAAATCTGAACCGATCTATCCGATATTCACCATGGGAGTTTCTAGTGGGAATATAAGATGTTTTACCAAATCTGAAGACAATCTGATACAATATGTGGTTTCTAGAGCGGAAAAAGTCAAATCGGGAGCGAAATTTGTATGGGAGCTATATATAAATCTGAACCGATCTAACACATTTTTACCACAGGTGTTTCTAGTTACAATATAAGATGTTTTGCCAATTTTAAAGAAAATCTGTTGTAATATGTGGTATCTAGAGTGAAAAGAGTCAAATCGGGAGTGAAATTCGTATGGGGGCTATATCTAAATCTGAACCGATTTTCTTCAAATTAAATAGCGTTCGTCCTTATCCCGAAAAACATCGTTCTGCAAAGTTTCATTTGTTTCTGTCTACAATTGCGACCTGTATCGTGATTACAAGAATAGATGGACGGACGGACGGACGGACGGACGGACGGACGGACGGACGGACGGACAGACAGACGGACATTGCTAAATCGACTCAGAAAGTGATTCTAAGACGATCGGTATAATTAACAATGGGTCTATCTCGTTTCCTTTTGGGTGTTACAAACAAATGCACAAAGACATAATACTCTCGTGGAGTGTATAAAAAAAGTTGTGCTTCTCGTTCGTTTGTGAGAATCATCTCCGTATAGAGGCCGGGTTTGATGTTGAAAAGTCGCTGCGAAGCCACTTGAAAAGACTTGTGACATGGTCGAAATCACGATCGTGGTAGTCTGCAGCCAAGTAATAAATGTCACCATGCCATTTGTAAATAAATTTGCATTCTATTAAATATAGATGCAAAATGGTCTTGAGCCAGGACAATATCCCAGTTCAAATCAAAAAATAATTATTTTTAAAGTCACACACTCCACCCAACCCCCTCTGCAGCACTTCAAACGTTCAACGTACCGTTGTTTTCCTATTCAAATGCAAATGTCCGCCGGGCTGTCGAAAGTATTCCAGAATCTTGGCATTTGCCTTTGTTTCCTCTATCGCCACAATGAGCACGCAGCAAAATCTTAGTAGATTTATCAGCATTTTCTTTCTCACTCCACTTGGCTGCGAGTTATTTCCGTTCGGAGTTAATTGGTGGCAGTTAATAATGCAATTAACCAGCCGTTTATTGTTATTATTACTATTAGTGGTGGTGGTGGTGGATTACAGACTTCCAGAGTGCTAGTTAATAATTTTGCTTTTATACTCGTATCTTTTGTGCGTTTGGCATAGTCGAGCAGTTCATGTATAACCTTTCTATCAATAACTCATTACGGCCGTTTGTTTCTTTTTTTTTATTATTTTGTATTATTCTGATGTATTTCCAGACTTTTATCGGAATGGCAAATGCTGCTCAAGTTTATGGGGGCTCTTAGTTCGGTGTGAGCATAGACATATTTAATCTTTTTTTGTGTTAATTATTTCCGCTAATTTTCATAATTAATAACAAAGCCTAAATGAATGCTTATTTATTAGCAGTTCGCCGTTACACTGGATAAAATGGTCACATAAAATTATATCAGATTTCGTTGTTTCCTTAGACATGGAGTACACTAGTTTACAACTATTTTGTCAAAGAGCTTTGTCGAACAATTTCTGATGTGTTTTTGCGTTCTAAAGTGGAAAATTATATTAATTTGTATACCCTCCACCTCCAGGATGGGGGTATACTAACTTTGTGACACCTTGAAATATCGACTTGAGACCCTATAAAGTATATATATTCTTGATCGCCATAAAATTCTAAGAAAATCTAGCCATGTCCGTCCGTCCGTCTGTTGAAAGCACGCCAGTATCAAATCGAAAAGAGGTAGGAAGTCCAAATTTTCCATAAATGCGTCTTACAGTCGTAGATCAGTTGGGATTGAAACTGGGCAAAATCGGCCAAAAGGAAAAAAATTTCCCCTCGCAAGGACTAAAAATACTCATAATAACCCCCAATATTTTATAGTATTTAAGCATATTTTTCCAACATGTCTGCTTGTACTTATTTGATATTGGATATGTCCATTCCCCCCATAACAGAAACGTGCACCATAAAGTGATTTTTAAAATTGTACATATCACACGACAACAGCTAGAAACACGAAACTTTGTATATACATTGCTCTAATTGAGTAGATACATAATATAAAAGTATTTTTGCAAAATTCGTACTTTTATGGGGTAAAATGGGAATAGAGAGATACAAATGGTACCAACCAAACGCTTGCACCTAAAATAATGAAATTCGTTCTATACATTCCTCTGAATGCGTAGACACGTAAAATAAAGGGATTTTTCTAAATTCGAATTTTTTGGGGTTAAAATGGAAAAAGGGGATACAAATTGTACCAACCAAATGACCCAGCTAGAGTCATGAAATTCGGAGTATACATTCCCTTGACTGTGTAGACACGAAAAATAAAAGATTTTTTCCAAATTAGTACTTTCAAGGGATACAATGGGAACAGATGGATAAAAATAGTATAACTAGAATGATGAAAATCGGTGCGAACATCCCTCTAATTGCGTAGACACGTAAAATAAAGAGATTTTGGAATGTCGTACTCTTAAGGGGTTAAAATAGGAAAAAATGGATAAAAATGGTACCAACCAAATGGCCGCAGCTATAATCATGGAATTCGGTGTATACATTCCTTTGACTGCATAGACAAGCAAAATAAAAAGATTTTTCGTACTTTTTTACTTTTACGGCAAAAATTGGTTGAATCATGAAGTTAGGTTATTTTGCACTATGTACGTGAGATAATGGATTTTCAAAATTTGTACTTTTGGAATTAAAATGGAATGGAAATACAACCAACTGTAGATCCACTATCCACCAAAATTTATGGTAATTACGCTTTTTTGAAAATATATTTAAATATAAGAATATTTATTTTTTGAATTAACTTGAAGTAGTATTTCGATATATATATATATATATATATATATATATATATATATATCTATATATATATATGTATATAGTGTAAACGTATTGGTATTGTCTTATAAGCGTGGTTTGAAATAATAAAAAAAGATTATATTTATTTTTAAAATTATTTTTTTTATTTGTTTTGGTTTGGATATATTAAAAAAATATATTTTCCTGTAATATTACTGCACTTCTACGAAAATCGACAGCCTCTGTGGAATGCAATCCATGGTGGAGGGTATGTAAAGTTCGACCCGGCAGAACTTAACGCCGTTTTTACTTGTTTGAATATATATTTACCTTTATTTACTAAAATTTTCATTCCCGCACCAATTTATATGATACCCTACACTTTCTACTCCGCTACAATTCAATTCGGTGAAAATACCATTTGTATGGTAGCTATATATAAATCTGAAGCGATCTCATCCTCTTTTTCTGGTGTAAATATAAGTTGTCCTGCCGAATTTGAAGAAAATCGGTTAAGGTATGTGGATTCTACAGCGGGTAACCTCAACCTCGCGAACGAAATTTGTATGGGAGCTATATCAAAATCTGAACCGATTAAATTCAAATTAAATAGGATTCAAATTAAATAGGCGTGCAAAAATCGTTTGTGCCAAGTTTCGTTACAATCGGACAATAATTGCAACCTGTTTCGTGATTACAAGAATAGATGGACAGACGGATTCAAAAAGTGATTCTATGTCGATCGGGATAATAAACGATGGGTATATCTCACTTCCTTGTGGGTGTTACAAACAAATGCACAGAGACATTATACCCTGTGGTGTAGTAAATACAATGCATTATACATTTGTGCATTTGTTTGTAACGCGCAGTATTTTGAACCCAAAATTCTTTTTTCAAAACATGTTTTCAGACACACATTGATAATGCTTTTGGCGACAATTTAAAAAATATATATTTTTTATTTTGAGTGAAATTTAAACGTTTTATTTGTGTTTTTGTTATCGCAGCTTAGTTATCCAATCTAGAAGAAAACCAGGTCTAATGATGTTAATTTTGGCCTGGTGGAATCTTATATAACCTCCACCATGTACTGTATTCCACAATATTACCAACAGTACAAATCCATATTATTTGGAAGTAAGTTTTTAATATCGTTTTTAAGTTTGAGTTCATATTACCATCTTTCGCCTGCAGAAGAATAGAAAATTCCACGTGAATAAATTCCCTTTATATTCGCGATAAGGCTGATTGTCAGAAACTCTTCCATTATGCCACACGTCTGAAATTCAGTTTATAAAATCGATTTTTATTATTAGACATTAATTGCTCTGGTAATAAAATACACAGGGGGTTATCTAGAACAAAAACAACATTATCTTTAATCTAACTAAGATTAGTTAAATTAGGCAGTAGTTCAGTCGTTCAAACCAATTGATAATGCGTATACTATACATAAGTGATAACCGATAAGGGCCAAATCAAACACCATAAACATGGCAAAAATGTAGTAAGACCCCACAGTGTTCACTGAACTCGTTTTAAATGAAGACGTTGATTTTCTTAACCTGCCTAGTGGCTGCCACAGTTGGTGCTGTGCCACCTGAAGATATTTTGAAATATTTTCAAAACCCCGAACCGCAAATAACGCTGAGGCCAAAGCTGTCAACGGTATGCATATTGTATATCTCCCAAGTGAACGAAATTCGTTGAGGGTTTCTCTTTATTATTCTCGTTAACAGGAAGATCGCATTGCTGGTCATGGCTATCCGGCCGAGACTCATCACACGGTCACCGAGGATGGCTACATCATCACCTTGTTCCGCATTCCCTACTCACACAAGCTGCAAAATCAAAACGAATATCGTCCCATAGTGCTTATACAACATGGACTGTTCAGCAGCTCCGATGGCTGGATGTTGAATGGACCCAATGATGGCATAGGCTTCAATTTGGCCGATGCCGGCTTTGATGTTTGGTTCGGCAATGCCCGTGGCAATACCTACTCCCGCAATCATACCACACGATCGGTGCTGCATCCCTATTTCTGGCGTTTCAGTTGGCATGAAATTGGTCATTACGATGTGGCAGCCATGATTGATTGCGCCTTGACAGTAAATGGCCAAGGCCAAAAGACCATACACTATGTTGGGCATTCGCAAGGTACCACGGCATTCTTCGCCCTGCTCTCTACGCGCCCAGAATATAATGACAAAATCAAAACGGCCCATATGCTGGCCCCCGTGGCCTTCATGAGCAACATGGAAGATTTGTTGGTGAGGACATTGGCACCAGTCCTTGGCCATCGCAACATGTATTCAGCCTTCTTTGATAACCAAGAGTTTCTGCCATTCAATGAGCTCTTTACGAAGCTGGGCTATAATGCCTGTGCGCCTCATTCGCGTTTCCACAAACTGTGCAATTCCATGGCCTACGTTGCGGAGGGATCGGAAACAAACAGCAATACGGTAAGTCTTCCCTTGTGTTATTTTATTTCTAAAAATTGTCAAATGAATCAAAACCATTTCTAGTCCTCTTTCGACATCTTGGTTCAAACCCATCCAGCTGGGGCTTCCACCAATCAAATTTGCCACTACATGCAAGAGCAACAATCGGCTTGTTTCTGCCAATACGATTACGGTAAATCGAAGAATCTTGACATTTATGGTCAGCCCACGCCTCCCGATTATCCCGTCCATTTGATTACCGCCCGTTTGCATATGTGGTACAGCGACAACGACTCCATGGCCGCCGTAGAAGATGTTGAACGTTTGGCTGCCTTGTTGCCCAACAAAGTAATGCATCACATGGAGGATCCCAATTGGTCACACGGAGACTTTTCCACCCACATGGAAGTAAAGAAATTTATAAATGATCCCATTATAGAGATAATGCAAACGTATGAAAATGAATTGTAATATGAGTGGATTTCGACAAAAAATAAAAAGGTCTTAGTTTTTGAAATATGGCGGTTTTAAAATTTGCAAAATGCCATGTTTGTATATCGACGTTTATTCGACTAGTGGCCAGTGTACCAATATTATTTAAATATAATTATTTGCAAGAACATGTCTACGTTAGAAATCAAATTAAATATTGATGACTATGGATGTTGCTTGAAGTGTACCATTTAATTTTAATTTTTGATATCAAACAGTTTTAGATTAATTCTTTACATATTCTATATATGTGATTCAGCATCGCATTATATTTCGAAAGTACGAAACCTGAGCGAAATAAACACCGATTTCATTATTCTAGCTGCAGCTGTTTGATTGGTACCAATTTTATCCCATTTTTCACATTTCCTCCCTAAAAAGTTACGTGTGCATGCTATTAGAAGGATGTAAACTCCGAATTTCACTATTCTAGCTGTCGTTTTGTTGTTACCGTTTTTATCCCTTTATTTCCCTTTTACCCGCTTAAAAGTACGAATTTGGAAAACACCTTTTACTTACGTGTCTACTCAATTAGAGGAGTGCACACACCGAATTTCGTGTTACTAGCTGTTGTCGTTTGATAGGTACCATTTTTATCCCTTTTTGCCCCATTTAACCCCATACAAATAAGAATCGCTTTATCGTTTATACTATAAGTGGAATGCACATACCAAATTTGAAACAAATATAAACAGGCATATTCGGAAAACACGTTTAAATACTCGAAATATTAGGTGCATTTGTTTGTAAGGAGACGAGTTAGACCCATCGATTATTATACAGATCGGCTTAGAATCACTTTCTGAGTCGATTTAGCAATGTCCGTCTGTCTGTCCATCTATTGTTGTAATCAAATTACTGGTCGCAATTATAGTCCGATCTTCACGAAAATTGGCACAAGTAAGTTTTATGCATCACGGACGAACGCTATTTAATTTGAGGCAAATCGGTTCAGATTTAGATGTAGCCGCCATACAAATTTCTTATATTCCTACTAGAAACACCTATGCAGAAAGTGGGTAAGATCGGTTCAGATTTAGATATAGCCCCCATACAAATGCCGCTCCCGATTTGACATTTTCCGCTCTAGAAACCACATATTGTACCCGATTTTCTTTAAATTCGCCACAAGAACTTATAATCCGACTGGTAACAACTATGCAGAAAGTGGGTAAGATCGGTTCAGATTTAGATATTTTCCGCTCCCGATTTGACTTTTTCCGCTCTAGAAACCACATATTGTACCCGATTTTCTTTAAATTTAGCACAACATCTTATAATCCAACTAGAAACACCTATGCAAAAATTGTGTAAGATCGGTTCAGACTTAGATATAGCCCCCCATACTTTTGCTACTCTAGAAACCACATATTGTACCCGTTTTTCTTTAAAATTGGCACAACATCTTATCTTATATCATCCAACTGAAAGCACCTATAGTGAAAGTGGGTAAGATTGGTTCAGATTTAGATATATCCCAAATACATATGTTGCTCCCAAATGTTTAACCGTTTTTGAATATATATTTCACCTATTTCGGTTTGAATATACCCACATACAAATTTCCTTTCCGATTTAACATTTTTGTTAAACACATACATTTACAGGATACAAAAATCCTTCCAGTTTTCACTTTTTTATCGAATTGAATTGTATTCGGATAGAAAGTGGAGTGTATCATATAGTCGGCCCCGCCCGACTTTAGCCTTTCCGTACTTGTTTTTATATCAATCTAACAAGATTGGATATTTCTTTAGTACTTCAACCAAAATTTGGTCATTTGGTCGACATAAATTACAACCTTCTCAAAAATAAATTAAATACAATTTAATTTAAATTAGACATAGAGGTTGACATTACATTATTAGACTTTAGTATGATATATTTTTATACACTCCAGGAGAGTATTATGTCTATGTGCATTGTTATACACTCCACGAGAGTATTATGTCTTTGTGCATTTGTTTGTAACACCAAAAAGGAAGCGAGATAGACCCATTGTTAAGTATACCAATCGACTTAGAATCACTTTCTGAGTCGATTTAGCAATGTACGCCTGTCTGTCCGTCTGTCTGTCCGTCTGTCCGTCTGTCCGTCTGTCCGTCTGTCCGTCTGTCCATCTATTGTTGTAATCAAATTACAGGTCGCAATTATAGTCCGATCTTACCAAAAATTGGCACAAGTAAGTTTTGTGGATCAAGGACGAACGCTATTTAATTTGAGGGAAATCTGTTCAGATTTAGATATAGCCCCCATACAAATGTCGCTCCCAATTTGACATTTTCCGCTCTAGAAACCACATATTGTACCCGCTTTTCTTTAAATTTGGCACAACATCCTATAATCCAACTAGAAACACCTATGCAAAAATTGGGTAAGATCGGTTCAGATTTATATATAGCCCCCATACAAATGTCGCTCCCGATTTAACATTTTCCGCTCTATAAACCACATGTTGTACCCGCTTTGCTTTAAATTTGGCACAACATCTTATAATCAAACTAGAAACACCTATGCAGAAATTGGGTAAGATCGGTTCAGATTGAGATATAGCCCCCAAACAAATGTCGCTCCCGATTTGACATTTTCTGCTCTAGAAATGACATATTGTACCCGATTTTCTTTAAATTTGACTTAACATCTTACAATCCAACTATAAACACCTATGCAAAAATTCGGTAAGATCGGTTGAGATTTAGGTATAGCCCCCATACAAATGTCGCTCCCGATTTGACATTTTCCGCTCTAGAAACCCTATATTATACCCGATTCTCTTTAAATTTGGCGCAACATTTTATATTCCAACTAGAAACACCTATGCAAAAATTGGGTAAGATCGGTTCAGATTTAGATATAGCCCAAAACAAATGTGGCTCCCGATTTGACTTTTGCCGCTTTAGAACCACATATTGTACTCGATTTTCTGTAAATTTGGCACAATAGCTTATAATCCAAGTAAAAAACCTATGGTGAAAGTGGCTAAGATCGGTTCAGATTTAGAGATAGCGCAAATACAAATGTTGCTCCCAAATGTTTAACCGATTTTTGCCAAACTATACATATTATATTTCACCTATTTCGTTCCAGATTTCAATATTCCCCCATACAAATGTCCTTTCCGATTTAACATTTTTTGTCAAACACATACATTTACAGGATACCAAAATCCTTCCCGCTTTCACTTTTTCACCGAATTAAATTCTATTCGGATAGAAAGTGGAGTGTATCATAGAGGCCCGCCCGACTTTAGCCTTTCCTTACTTGTTAATTACCGATCGGCTTAGAATCACTTTTTGAATCGATTTAGCGATGTCCGTCTGTCCATATATTCTTGTAATCAAATTACAGGTCGCAATTGTGGCCAGAACCAAATGAAACTTTGCACAACGAAGTTTTTCGGTACAAGGGCGAACGCTATTTAATTTGAATAAAATCGCTTCAGATTTTTATATAGCCCCCATACGAATTTCACTCCTGGTTTGCCTCTTTTGCACTCTACATACCACATATTTAAACAGATTTTCTAAAAAATTGACAAAACATCTTATATTTCCACTAGAAACATCCATGGTGAAAATGGGTCAGAACGGTTCAGATTTATATATAGCTACCACACAAACTTCACTCCCGATTTGACATTTTCCATTCTATAAACGACAATTTTTAACAGATATTCTTCAAATCTTGCAAACTATCTTATATTTCAACTAGAAACACCAATGGTGAAAATGGATCAGATCGGTTCAGATTTATATATAGCTCTCATATAAATATCGCTTCCAATTTTGCCTTGTCCGCTCTAGAAACCACATATTTTATCAGATTGTCTTCAAATTTGGCAAACCATCTTATACTTCAACTAGGAACACTTGTGGTGAAAATAGGTCAGATCGGTTCAGATTCATATAGCTTTCATTCAAATTTCACTCCCGAGTTGACTTTTTCGATTCTATAAACCACGGGTTTTAGCAGATCTTCTTCAAATCTTGCAAAATATCTTATATTTCAACTAGAAACAACCATGTTGAAAATGGGTCAGATCGGTTCAGATTTATATGTAGCTCCCATACACATTTCGCTCCCGGCTTGACTTTTTCAACCCCAGAAACCACGTATTTTCACCGAATTTCTTCAAATTGAGCATAACACGTAATACTTGGACTGGAAGAACCTATTATGTAAGTGGGTTACTTCATTCCATGTTTGGATATAATCCCGATACAAATATTCTTCTCGATTTGGCAAATTGGGTCAGGCCTATGAATAGGAAATATTCAAAAATCCTTCCCGTTTTCGGACGAGTGTAAACACTGAATTTCAAGATTCTTCTGCAAATTGTATTCCAGAATTGTAACTTCGGATTAATTTTGATTTTATTTCCCATTTTAATATGCCATAAAATACATCCCATTTTTACTAGTAGCAAGATGCATGTCCCATTGTTCCCCAAAAATAAAAAAAATTATAACACATGTTTGCCCTCAACCCATTATATATATTTATTTCTTTTCATTTGTTTTTACATATTATTTATTATCGGTGTTACCCGGTAGAGTATCGCACAGTTTGTTGTTGATACGAAAAATTCACTTTTTTGGAGCATGCATTTAGGGGAACATTGAAAAGGGGTGAATGCAGTATAAATAAATATAAACATTCAAAAACATCACTTTGAACACTTTGGAAAAATTGCCGCGAAAATTGAAAAATTGTAAACAAAGTGGAAGTGTTTCTTCTGTAGGATTTTTGAATGAACTCAAGGCCATTTTCCACCTTAACATGGAAAATGTCATTCCGTTTGCAACACCTTAAAATATTCATCGGAGACCCCATAAAGTATATACAGTGGTTACAAAAATTATTCGTACTACGGGTTGTGATATGAAACAAGAAATACGAAATATCGAAAGTATTGTTAAAACCAGTAAGGAAAGGCTAAAGTCGGGCGGGGCCGACTCTATGATACACTCCACTTTCAATCCGAATACAATTCAATTCGGTGAAAAAGTGAAAACGGGAAGGTTTTTTGTATCCTGTAAATGTATGTGTTTGACAAAAAATTTTATATCGGAAAGGACATTTGTATGAGGATATATTGAAACCTGGAACGAAATAAATGAAATATAAAATGTATAGTTTGGCCAAAATCGGTTAAACTTATGGGAGTAACATTTGAATTTGGGCTATATTTAAATCTGAACCGATCTTACCCACTTTCACCATAGTTTTGTTTAGTTAGATTAAAAGATGTTGTGCCAAATTTAAAGAAAATCGAGCACAATATGTGGCTTTTAAAGCGGCAAAAGTCAAATCGGGAGCGACATTTGTATGGGGGCTATATCTAAATCTGAACCGATCTTACCCAATTTCTGCATAGTGTTTCTAGTTGGATTATAAGATGTTGTCCCAAATTTAAAGAAAATCAGGTACAATATGTGGTTTCTACAGAGAAAATGTCAAATCGGGAACGACATTTGTATGGGGGCTATATCTAAATCTGAACCGATTTGACCTATTTTCACCATAGATGTTCTTAGTTTATATATAAGATGTTTTGCCAAATCTGAAGACAATCTGATACATTATGTGGTTTCTAGAGCGCAAAAAGTCAAATCGGGAGCGACATTTGTATAGGGCCTATATCTAAATCTGAACCGATCTAGCCCGCTTTAGCCACAGGTGTTTCTGGTTAGATTATAAGATGTTGTGCCAAATTTAAAGAAAATCGATTAGAATATGTGGCATTTAAAGCGGAAAAAGTCAAATTGGGAGCGACATTTATATGGGGGCTATATCTAAATCTGAACCGATCTTACCCAATTTCTGCATAGGTGTTTCTAGTTGGATTATAAGATGTTGTGCCAAATTTAAAGAAAATCGAGTACAATATGTGGTTTCTACAGAGAAAATGTCAAATCGGGAACGACATTTGCATGGGGGCTATATCTAAATCTGAACCGATTTGACCTATTTTCACCATAGATGTTCTTAGTTGATATATAAGATGTTTTTGGTTTCTAGAGCGGAAAAAGTCAAATCGGGAGCGAAATTTGTATGGGAGCTATATATAAATCTGAACCGATCTGATCGATATTCACCATGGGTGTTTCTAGTGGAAATATAAGATGTTTTACCAAATCTGAAGACAATCTGATACATTATGTGGTTTCTAGAGCGGAAAAAGTCAAATCGGGAGCGAAATTTGTATGGGAGCTATATATAAATCTGAACCGATCTGTCCGATATTCATCATGGGAGTTTCTAGTGGGAATATAAGATGTTTTACCAATCTGAAGACAATCTGATACAATATGTGGTCTCTAGAGCGGAAAAAGTCAAATCGGGAGAGAAATTTGTATGGGAGCTATATATAAATCTGAACCGATCTGACCGATATTCACCATGGGTGTTTCTAGTGGAAATATAAGATGTTTTACCAAATCTGAAGACAATCTGATACATTATGTGGTTTCTAGAGCGGAAAAAGTCAAATCGGGAGCGAAATTTGTATGGGAGCTATATATAAATCTGAACCGATCTGTCCGATATTCACAATGGGAGTTTCTAGTGGGAATATAAGATGTTTTACCAAATCTGAAGACAATCTGATACATTATGTGGTCTCTAGAGCGGAAAAAGTCAAATCGGGAGAGAAATTTGTATGGGAGCTATATATAAATCTGAACCGATCTAACACATTTTTACCACAGGTGTTTCTAGTTACAATATAAGATGTTTTGCCATTTTTAAAGAAAATCTGTTGTAATATGTGGTATCTAGAGTGAAAGAGTCAAATCGGGAGTGAAATTCGTATGGGGGCTATATCTAAATCTGAACCGATTTTCTTCAAATTAAATAGCGTTCGTCCTTATCCCGAAAAACATCGTTGTGCAAAGTTTCATTTGGTTCTGTCTACAATTGCGACCTGTATCGTGATTACAAGAAGAGATGGACGGACGGACGGACGGACAGACGGACATTGCTAAATCGACTCAGAAAGTGATTCTAAGACGATCGGTATAATTAACAATGGGTCTATCTCGTTTCCTTTTGGGTGTTACAAACAAATGCACAAAGACTAATACTCTCGTGGAGTGTATAAAAATAGTAATAAAAAATATCCTGTTTTCTACGAATTACGTTAATTTTTTATGCAGTGAGTGGTGTATGAATAATGTTTCTGGCCACAGTATATATCCTGGGTAGGGTTTGGGGTCAGAGAATTCTCGAATTCCTGTCTAAATTTTTCCGGGAATTCCCGGGAAAAAATTTTAAATTTCCCGGGAATACGGGAAATGTTAAAAAATATTTTATTGATTGTTTTGAGCACTAATTTAGTTTTACTGTACAATTGGGAAATTATATATATATTTTAAATTCATATATTTACATTATTGATAATAGTACTGAACATTTCTTTACAGCATATTATTGCAAAAAAAAATTTTAAATTCGCTAAGTCGCTATTTTTTGCGAAACACAGCTAAGTGTATATTCCCACTTTTTATTAGAATATTTGCAGGATTTTTAATATAAATCGAAAATATCATACTGACAATACTATGGCTGACATAGTGTCAAACTTAACCCCTCGTGATATCTGGTTTAACTTTAAATTTCTTGTTTTACCAGAAGAATATACGAGATAAATGGTGAAAATATTCTTAATGAAGAATTTATTTTACATATGAAGCCAGTAAGAAATGGTATAAAAATAGGGAAAACATTAAAATTGTTCACCTGGAAACTTTCGAGAGAAATCTAATAGGAATAGAAATATGTATATCCTACGGTATATTTAAATGACCTTCTGTAAGAACTAATGACTGGACTATTTAAATTTTTAATTTTTTTATGAATTTATTTAATTAATATTAATTTTTATAATGTTTCTATTGCTTGTACAGTTTAGAATATTTCCCCCCGTTGCTGTTAAATATTTTCGTCTCTAGACGAATGAATCTTCTAAATTAAAGAAGTTCTCAGCCGTACGAGTTATTGTTGTCAGGCACTTGTGCCCATGATTTAAATGTCCAATTTTATGACGACAATTAGTCTAGAATAAAATATTTGTAAAATGTAAAATATTTTGACAAACACAATCTCTTTTAATTTGTAATATGACAGTATTTTTAAAAAGCACATCCGTTACTAAATATTGTTATTTTAAACCATATTTCACATACCTAAAATTATTTCACATAAAAAATTACTTTTTCCCGGGAATTCCCGGGATTCCCATGAATGAAACTTTTCATTCCCGTTTTCCCGGGAAATGAAAAAAGTCCGGGAAATCCCAAACCCTAATCCTGGGTCATGCTAAAGTTCTAAGACGATCTAGCTATGCCCGTCTGTCCGTTGAAAGTTAAAATTTTCCAGTCGGTTCGGATTGAAAGTGGTAATGAGTTGGAGTGTATATAAGATTAGGCCCGGCCGCATTTAGCACCCATATTACATATTTTGTTTTTACTCGTTGTCCATCTTGAAAACTTTTATTTGTGTCCACCCACAGTTGGATTATCAAACACATCAACAGCATCCCACCTCCAGGATGGGGGTATACTAACTTTGTCATTCCGTTTATAAAACCTTGAAATATCGATCTAAGACCCTATAGAGTATATATATTCTTGATCGTGATAAAATTCTAAGACGATAAGCTAGGAAGTCCAAATTTGACATAAGTGTGTCTTATAGTTGTAGATCGGTTGGGATTGAAAGTCGGCGAAATCGGTCCAGAGGGAAAAATTTTTCCCTCACAAGGACTGAAAATACCAAAAATATTTCAAGTATTAAGGCATGTTTTTTAAAAATGTCTGTTTATATATGCTTGATATTGGGTAAGGGGTGAAATGGTGCAAAAAGGGATAAAAATGGTACCTATCGAACAAAAACCAATAGAAACACGAAATTCGGTATGTACATTCCTCTAAATGAGGTGATACATAATATAAAAGTATTTTTGTCAAAATTTCGTACTTTTAAAGGGTAAAATGGGAATAGAGGGATAAAAATGGTACGAATAAAACGGCTGCACCTAGAATAATGAAATTCTATGTATACATTCCTCTGATCGCGTAGACACGTAAAATAAATGGATTTTTCGAAATTCGCACTTTTTGGGGTAAATTGGAAAAAAGGGGTAACATTGTACCAAACAAATGGCGGCAGCTAGAGTCATGAAATTCGGAATATACATTCTTCTGATTTCATAGACTCGAAAAATAAAAAAGTTTTTCCAAATTCGTACTTTCAAGGAATACAATAGGAACAGAGGGATGAAAATGGTACCCATTAAACGGCTACATATAGAATGCTGAAATTAGGTGTGAACATCCCTCTAATTGGTCATGTAATATAAAGAGATTTTTCGATAGTCGTACTTTTAAGGGGGTGGTATAATGGGGATAAATGGGATAAAAATGGTACCAACCGGAGTATAGATTCCTCTGACTGCATAGACTCGAAAATTAAAACGATTTTTCCACATTCGTACTTTTTTACTTTTACAACAAAAATGGGTAGAATCATGAACTTAGTTTATCTTGTATCGTGTACGTGGGAGATGCATTATCAAAATTTGCGAAAATGCTTCCACTATTCCCCAATATTTATTGTATTTAAGCTTTTTGAAGATTGCTGCCTTATATTTACTTTTTGAATTGAAGTATGTTCATCATTTAGGCATCATTCATAAGGTATTGACTGCCGTTATTTATTTTTTATAAAATACTAATACCAAATATGAAAAAAATTTCAGTTGTAACTATGAAAAAACACAAAAAATACTACAAAGGTACAATAATTCGACCGATAAGTAACTCTAAGACAAGAATCAAAATTTATATATTAAGTGCCATCAAGGGTATATTATTTCAGAAAAAAAAAATTGGCAAAAATGCCGCATAAAAAAATTGCACAGGATAAACATGAGGTTTAGGGGTATTTTCAGGAGCGTTTAGCTCACAGACGGCTTGATGTAGGGACGAAATATTTTGCAAATAATCATTAAACAATCCAAACTTTATTTTACTGAGGTGACTGGAACTTGTTTTTCCATTTGTATGGATCGCGACCCAGCCTAATATCTATAGTCACTGCATCCTGTATTCAACCATTCTGATATTTTTTTGTTTGGGTCGAAATCATTCTTTTTTCTGTGGGTTCAATTAGGGATTTGGCTTTAGCTCATTGGGATAAGAAAAAATATAGACATTTGGCCTGCTGTTGAGTTCATTAGAATACTTAACTTCAATAATAAATAGACTTGCTTGATTGAAATTCCAACTCGAAATTAAAATCTCTTTATTTTACGTATCTGCACAATTAGAGGATGTACACATCGACTTTCATCATTCTAGCTGTATTCATTTAGTTGGTACTATTTGTATCCCCTGTAGCCATTGTATCCCTTGATAGTACGAATTTGGAAAAAACGTTTTATTTTTCGTGTCTACGCAGTCAGAGGAAAGTATACTCCGAATTTCATGATTCTAGCTGCGGTCATTTGGTAGGTACTATTTTTATCCCCTTTTTCCATTTGAACCCCAAAAAGTACGAATTTTGGAAAGTTCTTTTATTTTTCGTGTCTACGCAGTCAGAGGAATGTATACATCGAATTTCATTATTCTATGTGCAGCCGTTAGGTTGGTACTATTTTTAACCCTCTATCCCCATTTAACCCCTTAAAAGTACGAATTTATAAAAAATACTCTTATATTATGTATCTACTCTATTAGAGGAATGTACACGCCAAATTTCGTGTTTCTATCTGTTGTCGTTTGATAGGTACCATTTTTGTCCCATTTCGCCCCCTACAAATAAAAACACACTATGGTGCCTATGTGCTATAAAGGGAATGCGCATTGCAAATATCAAGTAAATACAAGCTAATATGTTCAAAAAACATGCTGAAATACTCTAAATATTAGGGGTATTTTCAGTCCTTGTGAGGGAAAAATTTTTCCTCTGGGTCGATTTCGCCCACTTTCAATCCCAACCGATCTACAACCATAAGACACATTTAAGCAAAATTTGAACTTCCTGGCTCATTTCGTTCGGCCGCTATCGTGCTTTCAACAGACAGACAGACGGACAGACGGACATGGGTATATCGTCTTAGAATTTTACCACGACCCAGAATATATATACTTTATGGGGTCGCCGATGAATATTTCAAGGTGTTACAAACGGAATGACAAAGTGAATATACCCCCATCCTGGAGGTGGAGGGTATAAAAATGAAAATAATTATAACAGAACTGAAAAAAATAAACAAACGTCAAGCAATATTCCATTCAATCCGTTTGTTAGCATTGTATTTTTCTTGTTGATATTTACTCGCACAAAACAAGTAAAACAATTGGATTCTGTCTGGAGACAAATACGTCTGAAAATTGCCAAAAAAAAAATAAACGGTTAAGACGAACCTGTTCAGAAAATAAACGGAACTCTTTGCATAGTTAACACACCCTGGAAAATAAAATAAGATTTTTGGCAAAATAGATGTAAGACGAAAAGTAGGGAGTATATTAAAAAATCGCCAAATGAATTGTTGACAATCGAACAAAATGCTCAACAAGCTAATTGAGAAAGGAATGTTTTGAGTCAATTTCGAAATTGCAAAAAACGGGTTTTTGATCATTATAAACCAAATGTATTGAAGTTTTCTTTTGCATCAAAAAAGTGTAATTCAGTTTTCGTTTTCCTTTCAAACAGTGTTTTGCCTGCAGGTTGTCCTAATTCTGTACGTTTAATTTTATCCAGTATAAAACTATAATCGCGATACACTGGGATCTTACATAGCCGTTGTAAAAAGAAAACTCTGCTTATATCTGCAAACTTTGATTTACCCCCACCGCAATGGGTCACTTCAACTTGCGTTGGGTTCTTTTTTTTGGTTCGCTTTTTATACACTCCACGAGAGTATTATGTCTTTGTGCATTTGTTTGTAACACCCAAAAGGAAACGAGTTA
Source organism: Polietes domitor (assembly GCA_947397865.1). Classification (NCBI taxonomy): domain Eukaryota; kingdom Metazoa; phylum Arthropoda; class Insecta; order Diptera; family Muscidae; genus Polietes; species Polietes domitor. Next base: position 49,744 of record CANDYM010000727.1, read on the forward strand.
GACCTATCGTTTATTACACAGATCGGCTTAGAATCACTTTCTGAGTACATTTAGCAATGTCCGTCTGTCTGTCCATCTATTGTTGTAATCAAATTACAGGTCGCAATTATAGTCCGGTCTTAACAAAAATTGGCACAACTAAGTTTTGTGGATCAAGGACGAACGCTATGTAATTTGAGGCAAATCGGTTCAGATTTATTTATAGCCCCATATATTATTATAGCACAATATATTATAATCTAACTAGAAACACCTATGCAGAAATTCGGTAAGATCGGTTCAGATTTAGATATAGCCCCCATACAAATGTCGCTCCCGATTTGACATTTTCCGCTATAGAAACCACATATTGTACTCGATTTTCTTTAAATTTGGCACAACATCTTATAATCCAACTAGAAACACCTATGCAGAAATTGGGTATGATCGGTTCAGATTTAGATATAGCCCCCATACAAATGTCGCTCCCGATTTGACTTTCTAGAAACCACATATTGTAGAATGTGTTTCAATATATCCAGGTTTCAGGTTTCAATATCATACAAATGTCCTTTCCGATTTAACATTTTTGTCAAACACATACATTTACAGGATACAAATCGTTCCATTTTTCACTTTTTTATCGAATTGAATTGTATTCGGATAGAAAGTGGAGTGTATCATAGAGTCGGCCCTGGCCGACTTTAGCCTTTCCCTACATTTTTTTTAAATAAATTAAATTAACGACATTCGGATATCGAATTTGAAGAACTAATTAAGGACAATTGCAGAACTACAGGGTGGCTGATGAAAGACGCTACCAAAAAAGTCTTTAATAACTTTTTTTCTATTTAACGAATCAGGTAATTTTTTATTTTGCAGATTGATTTTTAGATTTATCAAAAATGGATAACTGGGTCACTAAAATAAGGCTTTGGATTGTCCGCCGCTATTACGCATCGGAGTCCGTAATTTCGGTTCAAAGAGAGTACAGACGCACGTTTGGCGAGCAGATGGACCATAATGAGACTTGTTAACAATTTAGCCGAGCATGGGGTAGTCAAAAGAAGACTTTACCACCGTAACCGGATGAAAGAATCGCTGCTGCCATACAAAATAATCCAAGAGTTTCGACAATAAGCTTATCTGCTCAAATGGGTATAAGCAAACAGGCATTTCAGTCAATTATGCACAATGATTTGGACTTATACCCAAATAAAATTGCCAATTGGTGCAACTCCTCACATAGTCCGACCTGTTATGACAGAATTGCGACGAAAATTTGCCAATAAGCTGATATCCAGAAACTCCACAATCCGTTGGCCCCTCGGGTCTGACCTTATTGCACCTGAATTTTTCTGGTGGGGTTATTGCAAACAGGAAGTCTACAAACCAACATATTTGAATGAACCACAGCAATCCATTCGAGAAACATTTGCGGTTATTCCTGTCTCAACTCTAAAAGCAGTAATGAACAACTTTTGTGTAAGCTGCCGCCCATGCATCAACGAGCATTTTACAATCCATTATTATACCCTCCACCTCCAGGATGGGGGTATACTAACTTTGTCATTCCGTTTGTAACACCTTGAAATATCGACCTGAGACCCTATAAAGTATATATATTCTTGATCGTCATAAAGTTCTAAGACGATCTAGCCATGTCCGTCCGTCCGTCCGTCCGTCTGTTGAAAGCACGCTAGCATCTAAACGAAAGGAGCTAGGACGTCCAAATTTTCCATAAATGCGTCTTATAGTCGTAGATCGGTTGGGATTGAAATGGGACGAAATCGGCCCAAAGGGAAAAATTTTTCCCTCACAAGGACTAAAAATACCCATAAAAATCCCTACTATTTTAGCGTATTTCAGCATGTTTTTTGAATATGTCTGTTTATATTTGCTTGATATTTGGTATGCGTGTTACCCTTATAGCAAAAAACTGCACCATAAAGTGATTCTTATTTGTAGGGGGTGAAATGGGGCAAAAAAGGGATAAAAATGGTACATATTAAACGACAACAGCTAGAAACACGAAATTCGGTGTGTACATTCCTCTAATTGAGTAGATACATGATATAAAAGTATTTTTTCAAATTCGTACTTTTAAGGGGTAAAATGGGAAAAGAGGGATAAAAATGGTACCAACCTAACGGCTGTACCTAGAATAATGAAATTCGGTGTATACATTCCTCTGATTGCATAGACAAGTAAAATACACGGATTTTTCAAAATTCGTACTTTTTGGGGTTAATATGAAAAAGGGGATAAAAATAGTACCAATCAAATGACCGCAGCTAGAGTCATGAAATTCGGAGTATACATTCCTCTGACTGTGTACACACGGAAAATAAACTGATTTTTCGAAATTCGTACTTTTTGGGGACAAAATAGAAAAAGGGGATAAAAATAGTACCAACCAAATGACCGCAGCTAGAGTCATGAAATTCGAAGTATACATTCCTTTGACTACGTAGACATGAAAAATAAAAGGTTTTTTTTTTCCAAATTCGTACTTTCAAGGGATACAATGGGTACGGAGGGATAAAAATGGTACCAACCAAACGGCTACACCTGGAATAATGAAATTCGGTGTATGCATTCCTCTGATTGCGTAGACACTTAAAATAAACAGGTTTTTCGAAATTCTTACTTTTTGGGGTTAAAATGAAAAAAAGGGATAAAAATAGTACCAATTAAATGACCGCAGCTAGAGTCATGAAATTCTGAGTATACATTCCTCTGACTGCGTAGACACGGAAAATAGACGAATTTTTCGAAATTCGTACATTTTTGAGTTAAAATTGAAAAAGGGGATACAAATAGTACCAACCAAATGACCGCCTCTGATTGCGTAGGAATCGGAAAATAAACGAATGGTACAGAGGGATAAAAATAGTACCAACTAAATGACTACAGCTAGAATGATAAAATTCTAATTGCGTAGAAACGTCAAGGGGGTAAAAATGGTACCAACCACATGGTCGCAGCTGGAATTATGGAATTCGGTGTATACATTCCTCTGCCTGCATAGACACGCAAAATAAAAAGTTTTTTTTTTCCAAATTTGTACCTTTTCTATTATGGCAAAAATTGGTTGAATCATAAAGTTAGGTTATTTTGCACTATGTACATCTGATAATGGATTTTTTTGTACTTTTGGAATTAAAATAGAATGAAAATACAACCAACTGTAGCTCCCACTATCTACCAATATTTATGGTATTTAAGCTTTTTGAAAATATAAATATAAGAATATTTATTTTTTGATTTGAAATAAATAATGGTTTGAAATAATTAAAATATTATATTTATTTATAAAATTATTTTTTCAATATTTGTTTTGGTTTGCCTATATTAAAAAAAATTATATTTTCCTGTAATATTACTGCACTTCTACGAAAACCGACAACCTCTGTGGAATGTAATCCATGGTGGAGGGTATACAAAGTTCGGCCCGGCCGAACTTAACGCCGTTATTACTTGTTTTTAACTAATTAAGCTATATTTAATAAAATTGTATGAGCTTTAGCATGAATAAAAGAAAGATGAATTCCATAAATTAAAAAAATTGAGTTTCTTAATGTAGCAAAGTTCATCAGCCACCCTGTATAAGGACTTGAGTACGAGATGAGTCTTTATAGTTGTAAGCTGTAATATCGATATGGGAGAAATTAATAGAGAATGCTATTCTTCGAACATTTACTTTAAAAATGCAGGGAGTTATACAGACCACTGCTAGAGAGTTTAAAGACAACCCAAAGGGAGTTAAACAGAAATGAGGAAACACTAATTTACGCTTTTTTATAAAAATATTTATTTACATATTAATTGTTTCGAAATGAAATAATACATAATCAATATAGGTTAATGTCTTAACTAGATTTAAAAAAATATATAAATTTAAAAGCTAAATATTTAAATGTACGCATTTTTATTTCTCTCGCCATATCCAAGTTTTTATCAACTACTCCAATTACTACGAATTTTCTAGCCAAACCGAATTTCAAATGAAGAGCTGTTAATAAGAACAAATCCTAGTCCTGTCGAAGTAGAAATTCGTAGAAGAAAATGGACCTGGTTAGGCCAAGTAATGGCGGAGTAAAACATCAAGAACATAATTAGTTAAAGCCACATTCTATCCCAAGTAACTTTATTTTATACTAGCAAATACTCGCTACTTCGTACGCGGAAAAATGGTATGGTATTGACAGTAGTTTGTATCGGTATTCAAACTGTTTTTATACACTCCACGAGAGTATTATGTCTTTGAGCATTTGTTTGTAACACCCAAAAGGAAGAGAGATAGACCCATTGTTAATTATACCGATCGACTTAGAATCACTTTTTGAATACAATATCGTGAATACATTCACGATACAGGTCGCAATTGTACACAGAACCAAATGAAACTTTGCACAACTAAGTTTTTCGGGATAAGAACGAACGCTATTTAATTTGAAGAAAATCGGTTCAGATTTAGATATAGCCCCCATACGAATTTCACTCCCGAGTTGACTCTTTTCACTCTAGATACCACATATTTTAACAGATGTTCTTCAAAATTGACAAAACATCTTAAAGTTCAACTAAAAACATCTGTGGTAAAAATGGGTCAGATCGGTTCAGATTTATATATAGCTCCCATACAAATTTCGCTCCCGATTTGATTTTTTCCGCTCTAGAAACCACAAATTGTATCAGATTGTCGTCAGATTTGGCAAAACATCTTATTTTTCAACTAGCAACACCTGTGGTAAAAATGTGTTAGATCGGTTCAGATTTATATATAGCTCCCATACAAATTTCTCTCCCGATTTGATTTTTTCCGCTCTAGAAACTACAAATTGTATCAGATTGTCTTCAGATTTGGCAAAACATCTTATTTTTCAACTAGCAACACCTGTGGTAAAAATGTGTTAGATCGGTTCAGACTTATATATAGCTCCCATACAAATTTCGCTCCCAATTTGACTTTTTCCGCTCTAGATGCCACATATTTTAAGAGATTTTCTTCAAAATTGGCAAAACATCTTATAGTTTAACTAGAAACACCTGTGGTAAAAATGGGCCAGATCGGTTCAGAATTATATATAGCTGCCACACAAATTTCTCTCCCGATTTCACTTTTTCCACTTTATAAACTACATATTTTGACAGATTTCTTTCAAATCTTTCAAAATATCTTATATTTCAACTAGAAACACCCATGGTGAAAATGGGTCAGATCGGTTCAGATTTACATATAGATCCAATACAAATTTCGCTCCCGGATAGACTTTTTCCGCCCCAGAAACCACAAATTTTCTCCGAATTTCTTTGAAGTGACCACCAAACGTTATATTTGAACTGGAAGAACTTATTTTGAAAGTTAGTCACTTTATTCCATGTTGGGATATAGCCCCGATACAAATATTCTTTTCGACTTGACAAATTAGACCAGGTCATATTAGGCTATGATAAGGAAACATACAAAAATTCTTCCCGTTTTCACTTTTTACCGAGTTGAATTGTATTCGGATAGAAAGTGGAGTGTATCGTATAGTCGGCCCCGCCCGACTTTAGCCTTTCCTTACTGGTTTTTAATTTGAAATTGCCTTAGTGTAAGGATATTACTTTCAGCGTTTATACGTAGTCAATAGTTTAATTTATAGGCACAAAATGGAAACAATTTTTCTACAAAAAATCATATAAAGTAGAAAATTATTTGCACGTTTCTTTCTTAAGCTGTGAAAATTATACTCTCACTACAGAGTAGGAGCGTATATATCATTAGGGATAGAAAAAGAGTGTAACGCATTGAAGGATAGATTTAAAACCATAAGTATGTCCCAAGTCCCTTTCACGTCTGTCTGGCTTTATTCAAACTCTGCACATAGTACTATTTTTCCAAACTTAGTTTAAATTCGGAAATGGGGGAAATTGATATACATCTGATGGTACTCACACACGTTTAGTGGTTGAAATTAGTTGCAATTCGAGATTTTAAAATGTTGCTTTTCCGCGTCCTTTGTAGTCCCTATCCAAGTGAAAATTAAAACCATAACTTCTATACAGGTGCGTGACTTGAAATCTGAACTTATAAATGGAACAAACATTTGGTATTTATCATTTATTTTGCCGGGGATAATGACTATAGTGTTCACACATAACTCTTTCTGTGCCGCTTGTGCCCTTAAACGTACAAATTTGGAAAAATTAATTTATGTACTCGGAGAAATGTACACACCGTATTTCTTTTCATATTCTAGCTGAAAACTTTGATTGGTACTATCTGTATCCCAAATCCCCAATTTTGGTTGGTACCATTTGCACCACTTTTGATCCGCTTAAAGTATACATTTGATACAATCCAATTGTATTGTAGTATCCATTTTAATCGTTTTTTTTTTCAAGTTCAACTTAAAAGTATAAATATTGAAAATCAGTTAATGTTTCGCGTCTACACTGTCACACGAATATACACACCGTATTTCACGAGTCTAGTTTCAGTCGTGTTGTTGGTACCATAGGGATATAAACAGCTACGAATTTCGAAAAATATATTAATTTTGTGTTTCTATGCATGTACAAACCGAATTTCATGATTGGTACCGCTGTTATCCGTTTTTACCCAATTTCACAAGTACAAAAGTACGAATTTCTAAAAATTCCTTCAATTTGCATTTTCTGGGATGTACACGCCGAATTTCATGATTCCAGCTCCGTCTGTTTGATTGGTACCATTTTGTTTCCCTTTCTACCCAATTTCACTCACAAAAATATTTTCTTAGTCGCATTCGTGCTGTAAAAGTAATGCCAGTTCCGAATTTCATGATTCTAGGCCCAGTTGTTTGGTGTGGGCTGTCGTACAATTTGTATCCCATTTAATCCCTTTAAATTACAAATTTTGAAAAATGCTTTCTTATCAGTGATGTGCGCTGTAAAACGAATATACATACCGAATTTCATTATTATACCGTCATCCGTGTTGTTGGTACGTTTTTATTCCCTTTTCCGCGTTTACCTATTAAAAGTACGAATTTAAAAAATCGGTCATTTTGCGTTTCTAAAGGTTTTGAGGTATGTACAAACCGAATTTTATTATTCCAGCTCCATCCGTTTGATTGGTACCATTTTTATCCCTTTTACCCGATTTCACATCCAAAAAGTACGAATTTTAGTTTTTTTCGTTTGCATTTTTTTGGTCTGTAATCAATATTTGATTTGAACTGGGATATTGTCCTGGCTCAAGACCATTTTGCTTCTATATTTAATAGAATGCAATTTTTTTTACAAATGGCATGGTGATATTTATTACTTGGCTGCAGACTACCACGATCATGATTTCGACCATGTCAAAAGTCTTTTCAAGTGGCTTCGCAGCGACTTTTCAACATCAAACCCGGCCTCTATAAGGAGATGATTCTCACAAACGAACGAGAAGCACAACGAATTTTGAAAAATATTTTCTTGGGCTCGTTGAAGCTATAAGAGGAATTTTTTACCAAATTTCAAGATTCTAGTCGCAGCCGTTTGGTCGTTGCGGTGGTACAATTTTTATCCCTCTTTAACCCATTTTGCCCCTTAAAAGTACGAATTACGAAAAACTCCCTTCAAATCTGATCTCTTCGATGTAAGAGAAATGTACATACCAAATTTCATGATTATAGCTTCAGCCATGATGTTGGTTTTGTACCTTTTTGTCCCATTTGACCCCACAAAGGTACAAATTTTGCAAATGAAATTTTTTGGGATGTCTTCATGCTACAAGAGGAATGTCCAATGTACCAAATTTCATGATTCTAGCTCTAGCCGTTTGGTCTGGGGAGTGATCAGTCAGTCAGTCACTCAATCAGGCAACCCTTTTATATATATAGATAGTGCATTTCTAAAGGGTGATTTTTTAAGAGCTTGATAACTTTTTTTTTAAAAAAAACGCATAAAATTTGCAAAATCTCATCGGTTCTTTATTTGAAACATTAGATTGGTCCATGACATTTACTTTTTGAAGATAATTTCATTTAAATGTTGACCGCGGCTGCGTCTTAGGTGGTCCATCCGCTTAGTCCAATTTTGGCATTTCCACGTTTTTGAGTAACAGAGACCCAATTGGTGCGAACGGCGACGAATCGAAAATTGGTGGTCATCATTAACACTGGCCGATACAGCTGCGATATTTTCTTCAGTTCGCACTCTACGTAAGCGTGTTGGTGGTTTAATGTCCAACAATGTAAATTTGGTGCGAAATTTAGTCACAATAGCCCGAATAGCCGCTTCAGTGGGTCGATTAAACTGACCATAAAATGGAAGCGCGCAATGAACTTTCTTAACAGAGCACGCATTTTGATAATAAAATTCAATAATTTGCAAGCGTTGTTCGTTTGTAAGACGATTCATGATGAAATGTCAAAGCATACTGAGCATCTTTCTCTTTGACACCATGTCTGAAATCCCACGTGATCTGTCAAATACTAATGCATGAAAATCCTAACCTCAAAAAAATCACTCTTTATTAATGTTGAATGCACACATTTTGTATCATAGCTGATCGTTATTTCGAAATAAAGAGTGATTTTTTTGAGGTTAGGATTTTCATGCATTAGTATTTGACAGATCAGACAGGGCTATTCCGGCCGAAATGCTCGAAATAGTTGCCCAAAATTGGACTTTCCGAATGGACCACCTAAGACGCAGCCGCGGTCAACATTTAAATGAAATTATCTTCAAAAAGTAAATGTCATGGACCAATCTAACGTTTCAAATAAAGAACCGATGAGATTTTGCAAATTTTATGCGTTTTTTTTAAAAAAAAAGTTATCAAGCTCTTAAAAAATCACCCTTTACATTATGTTGATCTGCGGTTCGCTGCATTTTAAGTTATTTATTGCGCACTCGTTAAAACACGATAAGACTGATTTAAGTGAGATAAGACTTTATGGCTCGAAGTAGGCACATGCATCTAATATTGACTCTACGAGAGCAGATTCGTGTTTTGGCTTGCTATAAATTTTTAATTGCCTTTTATGAGCTCCTACTTTTATTGTAGAGTATAATGTTTTTAATGCAAATAAAAAATACTCCAGTTCTTTAAACCATTGTATAATGCTTGCAGAGTTTTGTTCGGAGCGTGTCAATAACATCGTCTAACATTCACCTGATTTTTTTTCTACAAATGCATACATATATTTTTTTCAGTTCCAATAATGATTCTTATTGTCAGAAATTCGAGGTTCCACCGAGGGCGTTGTCACTCGATTTGTTAGCTCTAGCTGTCAATATTATCGTGTTTTTAAAAAGTATTTACCTGACGTCAGCAATAACAGTCACAAAATATCAATTTTTTATATGCATGTTTACCTCTGTCTAGAAACAATTTGAATCAATAAAATATGTGCAAAAGTATGTACATATTTAACCTCCACCCGAGTATTATATCTTTGCGTATTGCTTTGTAACGCACAAAGCCAGACAGACCCATCGTCTATTAGTCGAGTTAGCAATGCCACAGAGCCTTTGTACTCAGAGTACAGGGGACTTGAAATCGAGAAGTTAAGATAACTGACATGTTTACTAATCCTGGTTTGTGGTGAATTCTTTACTTTACTCAAAAAACTCGACTTTCGAGTTTGTAGACGAACGAAGTGTAGAAGCTTCCGGGGAAGAAACCAAATGGACATTTTTTTGATATTTCTGTTGTTCAAATTGTTCAAATTTATATTGTTCTGTACACGTAGCGAAAGAAAAATAGTCAAACAAGTCCGCACCAAAAAACATAAATCTAAAAAAAGGTCCATCCGAATCTTTGAAAAGTCAAAGTTACGTGCGTTTAGAATGAGCTGGAAAATCAACACTATCTTTCTCATGATAGTGGTAGTGGTAGTGTGCATCCAAGTAATACATGACACCATACCATTTGCAAATAAATTTTGCCTTCTATAAAACATAGATGCAAAAAGGTCTTGCGCCGGGAGAATATCCCAGTTCAAATCAAATATTGATTACAGACCAAAATAAAACAAACGAAACAAGTAAGGAAGGTTAAAGTCGGGCGTGGCCAACTATATGATACCCTACACCTAGTCAATATAGCTCTTATACTATAAGAAGGTAGTTACATTTGAACCTGGTATATATATACTACAAATTTCATACTTTTATCTATATTTGTAAGAAAATTTGAGCACAAACTTTGAATGGGAGCTATAGTTTTTCTGAAATATAAGACGCTTTCCCAAATTTGATGAAAATCTTTTAAATATGTGGTTTATAGAGCGGAACGAATTAAATCGGGGGAGTCATTTAGATGGGAGCTATATATAAATCTGAACCGAATTGACCCACTTTCGCCATGGATGTTTGTAGTCGAAATATGAGCTGGTTTGCCAAATTTTAAGCAAATCTGTTCCAACATGCTATTTCTAGAGCGGAAATAATCAATTCAGTGGCGATCTTTGCATTGGAGCTATATATATATATATCTGAACCGATCTGGCCCATTTCTACCAGAGTGGTTTCTTGTTGAAATATAAGTTGTTTTGCCAAATTTGAAGAAAATCTGTTAAAATATATGGTTTTTAGAGCGGACAGAGTCAAATCGGAGGAGACATTTGTATGGGAGCTATATGTAAATCTGAACCGATGTGACCCACTTTCGCCATAGATGTTTGTAGTTGAAATATGAGCTGATTTGCCAAATTTTAAGCAAATCTGTTCAAATATGATATTTCTAGAGCGGAAATAATCAATTCAGTGGCGAAATTTGTATTGGACCTATAATATATATCTGAACCGATCTGGCCCATTTTTACCAGAGTGGTTTCTAGTTAAAATATAAGTAGTTTTGCCAAATTTGAAGAAAATCTGCTAAAATATGTAGTTTCTAGAGCGGAAAGAGTCAAATCATAGGAGACATTTGTATGGGAGCTATATATAAGTCTGAACCGATCTGGCCTATTTTTACCAGAGCTGTTTCTAGATAAAATATATGACGTCTTGCTAAATTTGAAGAAAATCTGTTGAAATATGTGGTTTCTAGAACGGAAAAAGTAAAATCGGAAGCAAAATGTGTATGGGGGCTATATCTAAATCTGAACCGATTTGCTTCAAATTAAATAGCGTTCGTTCGTTTCATTTAGTTCTAACAACAATTGCGACCTGACTTTGATTACAAGACTCAAAAACTGATTCTAAGTCGATCGGTATAATAAACGATGGGTCTATCTCGTTTCCTTTTGGGTGTTACAAACAAATGCACAAAGACATTATACCCTGTGGTGTAGGGCATAAAAACTAAAACAAATGAGCGTTGGCACGGCAGAAGTATTTCTGGGTAACTATATCTGCATAAACCCACATACTTACATATGTAACTCAATGAGATGCTTGTAAGATGGCATGTGTGCTTTATTACTTGGTGCGATTTTTTAAACGCATATTCGGAAAGTGAGTTGTGCTTCTCATTCGTTTGTGAGAATCATTAACTTAAAGAGGCCGAGTATGATGTCGAAAAGGCGCTGTGAAGCCACCTGAGGAAACCTTTCACTGGGTGGAAATCATGATAGTGATAGTGTGCACCCAAGTAATAAATGTCACCATGCCAATTGTAATTAAATTTGCATTCCATAAAATATAGAAGCAAAATGGTATTGAGCTGGGAGAATCAAATCACTCTTTTTCTCAATCTAAGGTGAAGAAAGGGTGTTTCAAAATTAACATTTTAGTGATTTTTGGTTAATTATGAATAATCAATAGACACCAGCACAAAGAAACGACAGGAAATTTTAAAATAACGAAAAACCGTGTCGTATTTTACTCGAATTTTGTGAACATTTTACTTATTTATTTTTATTTTACTAATTGCAAAACATTTTATTGAAAAATAAGATAAAAATTATCATATCATTCTTTGTTTTGGGCTTTCACAATTTTTTTGTTTACAACCGGTGAGAGAATTCTCTTAAATTTTATTATTTCGACTCTATTAGGCGCAGCGCAATGTGGACAGCATCAAGAAATAAAGGTGTCCGAACAAAAATAATCAACGTTATTTAAAGCAATGTACGATAATGCCACGATGCTTGTCCGATACAGGGGAATGATCAACGAACCATCTACCAACCACGCAGGGGTAAAACAGGGTTGCCCATTATCACACTTACTCTTCGCCGCAGCACTGGATAACGTCATGAAAGAGCTAAGCAAAAAGAAAATGAAGACCTCGGCTTTGCAGACGACATATGCTTTATCTCCCTCATAATAATAATAAGGTAAACGACCAAGAAATCCAATTTATGGACACCTTCTGCTACCTTGGATGTATGATGAGCGTGACCGGCGGTATCGAATAAAATGTGTCTTACAAACTAGGCAAAGCTAGATCAGTATTTGGAAGATTGGCGTTCACCTCAATTATCACTGCAGAATGAAATACGAATTTTCAAAACTCCACTATTACATGGAAGTGAAACATGGCTCACAACAGACACAGTGGTGCACAAGATCCAATCGCAAATAAACAAGTTTATGCGTACGATATCGCATCTTTTGGTCGAATATTATATGCAATAGAAAATTATCGAACAGAACAAACGAGACACCAGTTACAGCTCAAATACGTAAAAGCAGATGGAAATGGATTGGACATACACTCCTCAAATCGCCTGAAAGCATATGTGGAGCAGTATTGAAATGGAACCAGCAGGGCAGCAAATGTCGTGGAAGACCAAAAAACACATGCCGTCGAACATGCACTATAGAACTACAGAAAGTAAATACATCATGGAAAGATATTAAAATATAATGATAAAATTAGACGGAATACTTTTGTACAAGCCTTATGTTCCCCATAGTAATGAATAAAAAAACTTAGTTATATAAAGTACAATTTGAAGGCCATTACTCTTTATGATAAAGGAATCATGAAACTTTTGATAAATATTTCATGTTGTCATTTTTATACACTCCACGAGAGTACTATGTCTTTGTGCATTTGTTTGTAACACCCAAAAGGAAGCGAGATAGACCCATTGTTAACTATACCGATCGACTAAGAATCACTTTTTGAATCGATTTAGCAATGTCCTCCTGTCTGTCCATCTATTATTGTAATCAAAGTACAGGTCTCAATTGTAGCCATAACCAAATGAAACTTTTCACAACGAAGTTTTTTAGGATAAGGACGAACGATATTTAATTTGGAGAAAATCGGTTCAGATTTAGATATAGTCCCCATATGTATTTCACTCCCGATTTGACTCTTTTCACTCTAAATACCACAGATTTTCTTTAACATTGGCAAAACGTCTTATATTTCAACTAGAAACACCCATGGTGAAAATGGGTCAGATCGGTTCAGATTTATATATAAAGGATGATTTTTTAAAAGCTATAGGAAAGTTAAAAAAATGCATGCAATTTTTATTTGAATCGATAGTACGGTGCATATAATTTAATGTTTGAAGATTATTTCATTCAAATGTTGACCTTGACTGCGCCTCAAATGGTCCATCCGCTTAGTCCAATTTTGGCATTTCCACGTTTTTGAGTAACAGAGGCCCAATTGCTGCGAACGGCGACGAATCGATAATTGATGGTCATCATTAACACTGACCGATACAGCTGCGATGTTTTCTTCAGTTCGCACTCTACGTAAGCGTGTTGGTGGTTTAATGTCCAACAATGTAAATTTGGTGCGAAATTTAGTCACACTAGCCCGAATAGCCGCTTCAGTGGGTCGATTAAACTGACCATAAAATGGAAGCGCGAGATGAACTTTCTTAACAGAGCACGCATTTTGATAATAAAACTCAATAATTTGCAAGCGTTGTTCGTTTGTAAGACGATTCATGGTTAAATTATAGACCAAACTGGAGATGTTTGACATTGAAACAAAACACGAAACGTGCGTTAGTTGTTTAAACTAGTGTTGCCAAAGTGTTGTTTCTCTCCGAATTGTCTCTTTTCACTCTAGATACCACATTTTTTAACAGATTTTCTTCAAAATTGATTTCGCTGTCTATTTGACTTTTTCCACTCTATAAATCACATATTTTACCATACCTTCTTCAAATCTGGTAAAATATCTTACATTTCAACTAGAAACACCCTAGGTGAAAATGGGTCAGATCGCTCCCATACGAACTTCGCTCACGGCTTAACTTTTTCCGGCCCAGAAACCACGTATTGTCATCCAATTTCTTTAAATTGAGCATAACACGTTATACCTGAACAGGAATAACCTATTGTGAAAGTGGGTCACTTCATTCCAAGTTTGGATATAGCCCCGATACAAATCCTTCCTGTTTTCACTTTTTCAAATTGAATTGTATTCGGAGAGAAAGTGGAGTGTATCATATAGTAGGCCCGCCAGACTTTAGCTCTCCTTACTTGTTTGTATTAGTTTTGCATACTCTGAAGCAAAAAAATTTGTTTGAATTAGTAAAAATTTACTTGTTTTGAGGAAAAAATCAGCAAATTTGTCCTCAGTTTAAACAAATATTTACTTGATTTGAGTAAAACTTTCAGCAAAATTTAGATTTAGTAAAAATGTAAAGTTTAATTGTAAAGTTTAAGGAAAAATTTAGTTAAATTTAGAAAAATTTTCCTTGGTTTGAGGAATTTGCTTAGATTTAGGAAAATTTAAAAAAAATTACTTTGATTCAGTATAAATGTACTTGATTGATTGATTTGAGGAAAAACTTACTGCAATTTTCCTCAATTTGAGTAAATATTTATTTGTTTTGAGGAAATTTAATCTAGAATCAAGTTTAAAGCATGTACTACTTTCAAGGTAAAGTTTGAAGTTTATATGAGGAAACATTGCTTTAGCGCTATACGAAGTTCAAATTTCCTAGATATTAGTTCATTTTAACTCACTATAGGGTCCACTTTTTTCTGAGTGCAGGTGTTTCATGGGAGCAATTTTATGTAGTTCATATAAATTATACAGTAGCGAATAAAGTAAATAATATGCAAAGACGGCGGTCAATTCTGATCATCAATCCTAATATATCGACTTTTTTACTTTTTGCTTACAAATCGATTTTTTCAAAAATCGGGAAAAATCCGAAAGTTCTGTTTGTTTTTGTTGGTTTTGCTTTTTAGCTGACACTTCATGTAGCTTCAATAGTTTAGACTAGAGAACAATTATACTATTATTTGCTTCTAATATTGACCGAAATTTAATACTACTCTAAAAAGCCTGCAAATGAGTTCAGTACAAGTTTCAAATTTTGGAAATTTGTATTTGCCTTTGCAGACTTTTCGGTCAATATTAGAAAAACAAGTAAGGAAAAGCTAAAGTACCTCGCTTTGATTACTGAGCCCAGGTGTTTCATGGGAGCATTTTTATGTAGTTTATTTTATATATTAAATTCATCTTTAGACAAATTTAAAGATCAATTGCCATATCCAATTTTCTGGCAGATATTCCGAATAAAGTAAGCATAAGATGATATGGAAAAATTTATGAAGATGAATATAGATTATACAGCGGTAATAGGACGAATCGGACGGACATTTGATGGGGCCTCTAACAACACTTAGTTCTCATTCTCGGTAGGTATTCCTAGTTGAAATATATCATGATCTGCAATATTTGATCAAGATCCTATGTAAGATGTAGTTTCTAGAGCTGTAATAGATTAGAATGGGGCCATCTGGGTTATACCAAAATAGCGACCGCTATATTATACATATTATACAGGGTTTTCCAACAAGAGGTGTTATTTTGAATCACCCGATATTTCGGTAACTGTTACTTTTGAAACTTTTATTCTTTGACATTTGACAAGTAGAAACTACGCCATTACTAATAACTAAAAAGGCCGAATCTTGTATACCCTCCACCACGAAGTGTATTCCATAGTATTACCGTTAGATTAGAGGCTGTCGACTTTACAAAGAAGTGAAGTAACTACTAATATATATATATATAATACTGCAATTGAATCAAAAAGTGCACATGAGGGAGCAATCTTCAAAAATGTACTCTAAATATTAGGTGTATTGTCAGTCGTCATTAGAGAGAAAAAATTTCCCTCAGGGCCATTTTTATCATTTTTTAAAATGTTGACCCTAAAAGTACGATTTTAGAGAAATACTCATATTGTGCGTGTCTACGAAGACAGACGAGTACAACCACTGAATTTCATGATTCTAGCTACAGCCGTTTGCGTGGAACCAATTTTATCCCGTTTTGATCCTCAAGTTACGAATATAGAAAGATATCTTTATTTTTCAGAGCGCCCCGGTAGTCGAGTTGGTAGCGTGCTCGGCTATCAGAGTGGGGGTTGTGGGTTCGATTCCAACCAGAGGCTCTGGTCTGTCGCTGCAATAATTAGCTACAATGGTCTTCGTCATCCTGGCTCAATCCCTGGACCCAAAATTAGAATATAAATTTAAAAATTTTATTTTTTTAATTTAAATTGTAATTCATAATAAATAAATAAATCTTTATTTTTCGTGTCTACGCAGTCACAGCAATGTACACGCCGAATTTCATTATTCTAACTGCAACCGTTTGATTGGTAGCATTTTTATCCCTTTCGCCCCATTTTCAGCCTAAAAGTACAATTTAAAAAAAAACTTTATGTTTCACGTCTGCACAGTCAGATAAATGCATACACCAAATTTCATAATTGTGTCTTAAGCGGTTTGGTTGGTACCATTTTTATCCCTCTTTTCCAATTGCATCCCTTAAAAGTACAAATTTCGAAAAATCTCTTTATTTTACGTGTCTACGTAACACCGACATACACACCGAATTTCATGTTTCTAGCTATTGTCGTATCAAAGGTACTATTTTTATCCCTTTTGTCCCATTTCATCCCCTAAATATTTTTTGTACTTTTTTGTGAATAAAAATCGGAAATGTTCAAAAAATGCTTAAGTAGTCTAAATATTAGGGGTATTTTCAGTCCTTGTTAGGGGAAAAAATTTCCCTCTAGGTCGATTTCGCCCACTTTCAATCCCAAGGTATCTGCAACCATAAGACACATTTACGGAAAATGTCAACCTCCTAGCTCATTTCGTTCGGAAGTTAGCGTGCTTTCAACAGACAGACGGACGGACATGGCTAAATCGTCATAGAATGTTACCAGGATACAGAGTATATATACTTTACATATTTATTCGCATTTTTACATATTTCTTCGCATATTTTTTCCATCATTTCCACAGTAAAAATGTTGTACAATAATGCTGAGAAATCCCGATGGGGCGCTGGCCGTCGTTTATAACTGGCCCCTGGTGTGACGGCACACCGTGTTTAGGGCCTTCACGGCGAGAATCACGTTAAACTGACTCGACTTCTATCCAAGGATACTGTATCGAGATCTGCGGACCACAATTGTCCAAATAAGTTATTTAACGGATCCCCGACAACAAAGTTAGTGTAGTATGCATACTCAACACGGAAATGCATACTCAGCAGGAAATAAACTAAGCACAAAACTATAAGGAATTACTACATTGTTGGTCGAAGTCTGCACCATGAACTAATCTCTACTACAAATACATAATTTTAAGTTCCATATTTCGATGATTTCACTTGAAATGAAATTCATTTCGTTGGCATCAATTCTAGTAAATATCACTGTAAATTTCCACACAACCGAGTCTGCTGGGACGAATCTATGGGTTCTTACTAATGCGCGGTCCTTCTAATTCCGCTTCATCCTTGATTAAGTTCAAATAGAAAATAGAAATCGAACATTACAACTTTTGTATTGAAGTTGCGATAAACGAGACCATAAGTTGCGCTTATAAAGACTCCAATGCTAATATTTAGTTGGTTCCAAACAACGAGCAGTTGCGATAATAGCTGGTTGCGATCATCGAGCTCGCGCTGTATACACATAAGATTTTTTGTAAACTCGTTAACGTTTTTAGTCAAGCGTTGGCAATGGGATGTACACACCGAATTTAAAGATTCTAGCATCATCCGTTAGAAATGGTGCCATTTTTATCCCTTTTTCCATTTTTTACAAAAGGTAGATATTGCGGTAGTGCACAAAACCAAATTTGATATTTTTGGAAAATTTCCATTTTCGCGGGAAATATGGCTAAATGATATTTTTGTTTTATGATTTTCTCGCAATCTATCTAACGTATCAGACAGAATTTTTGTTTGTATATTAAGAAACAATGTCGCTTGTAATAGCATTTATTTCAAGTTTCTCTACCTGGGTTACTGAAACTTTTCTGACACAAATATTCTTCATAAAGTCTGCGATCATATGGAAAAAATATTTATGTATTCTCAATATGATAAAAAGCTGTGTGGGTTTTTCCAAAGATACTTTTCACAATTTTTTACTTTACAACCAACAATTAAAATGCTATTAACGGCGAAATGGTGGAATTTAAAGTACGATATACCCTCAGTCTAGAAAAATGTTTTAATCTTCGGTTTTATGCTGCTCTATTTTTGAACTATTTTATTTTTATTCTCATAGCCACTTTTGCAGTCACAAACTAATGTGGGAGTGTATAGCCAAATCACAACTATTTCTTCTTCAAATTTATATGACAGATAACGCCAAATCAGAGAATAGTTTGGCATCAAAAACTCTTGAATATAAGCCCGCGATATGTAGTATAATATGTATATGTATATTAGGCCGTGACGACTTTTTAATCGCTTCGGAATAGCAAATAAAGTTGTGTACTACACAATCTGTCAATTGACTAAATTTCTTTAATTTTTGTGTTTTTCTTTTCATAAACATCCATCCATTAAAAACTTTTTAAAGAAATGTTCGTGTTTGTATCATAGAAATTTTGCACTTTAGACAAATTATTTTAAAAATGTTTACAAATATTAAATTTTATAGCTTCAAATAGTCCAGAATGACCAAAATATGGGGGTTTTAACACCCAACAACTCTCCCCTGCGCATGGAAAATTCTAATGTAAATGATTCGATATCATCCATTTCGATCCCTTCGATTTCGCCTCAACCAATGAAAACTTCATAAAATACTCATTTATAAGCAACTAAACTTTATTTATAATTTAAATAACATATCGAATAAATGTTTAATAGTATAGAAAAAACATAATTTTGGCTATAGTCGTAGACTTACTAATACATATTTGCTCTAGACTATGCCAACAATGTACTCCAGAGCTTTACACCTCTTAGCCACAGTATGGGCCTAAACACTTATTCACCGAAACTATTTTTTTAATTTGATTGTTTTCGCCAACTCTCACGACTGCCGACATACCCTCTATCGAATGTCTCTCAATATGGCAATGCATCAACCAGAATCCGGGATTGTCGCTATGGAATTGCATTATACTATAGCCGTATGGTGTCACTTGTATGGTATCCTTCTCGACAGCTCTATAATCTAGGGGAAGGCGTTTCAATCGCCCTTTGCGATCTAGTTCTTCGATCTGTTCAATTAAAAATTTGTGAATTAAAAAAATGCAAATTTCAAATCCTCAATCAGAACAAGTAAAGGAAATGTCTGGAGCCGCGTCAAAATACAAACATGACTTAAACTTTTGATTTCAAAATACTCAAACTCAGTATGCCCAGAATACTTCTACTGCATTTCAGATTAGACCCACTAGAAGAAGACATGTTGCGATAAAGTGATCCGGTAGTAATTAAATACAGTAGCCCTTATAAAGACTTGGGACTTACACTCATAGCTATTAATTTAACCATTGTCTGAGAGACCCACATCAATTCATTTGGCAGGTTTACTAATAAAAAAAATCAAATGTACGATATCAGGTGCAGGGAAGTTCTCTTGAAGAGAGAACGGATATAATAGGACTTTGTCAAGCAACTACATGACGTGAGAAGCACGCTAATTTCCTCTCAGTTTGTGTAATTTTCATGCCTCCTCTTTTACACAAAAAACAGCATACGGTTGACGGAATGGGAAGAGCAAAGCTTGCATTGCTGCAACGAAACGTTACGTTCGTGCAAGTATAATAAATCAGAATTCGATGATGCAATGGAATTTGTTTAAGATGGTGGAAACACGAAGAATGATACCGCCAGATTAACTTGTATGGCCCACGTTTTAATTGATATCCAATGTGGTATCAATTTGATTAAAAAAAATTAATTTGAGGTCCCTGAAGTCAGTTGATCTGTTCTCCCTCACTCTCTACCACGTCACTTCACTGTCCTTCACCTCATGTCATACTCACATTTTGCGCATCAGCCAAATTTCCCAAGGTGTCCTGGCCCACTAGGCGGAACGTGTACCCGTGCATGTGCCAGGGATGTGGCACATTCATGTAATTGACCACAATAATTTCAATGCACTTGTAGGCCGGCATCCGGATAACATTGGGACATTGACAGAACGATGTGCCACAATCAATATTGGCATTTTTAAGGGATGTTCGATTGCAGTACGTCTGATCATCGTTGTACAGATGGCGTCCCTGGAGCATGGATATGGGGGCTGCGGAGTCGGTGATGTTGTCGATCTGCAAGAATGCTTCACCGTCAACTACCACAAAGCCTAAAGATACATAGTACTTAATGCGTGGCTCGGTTGGTGAACATGACATAGGAGCCAGAGCTTTGAGGCCCTGGGCCGGTATATTGGTGTTCGAAATTACTGTGAGGCCAGGCAGGTCCTGCATTGGCTGGCTAGGAAATTGGGTGGTCGGCACGCCATTGTAGCGAAGAATCGCATACTGGGTAATGTTTGCACAATCAATCGTACCGGTGACCTTTATCCAATAGGCGCCGGGGGGATTATTGGCATAGATAATTACATCAAATCTCTCGCCCGCCGTCATCTGCCATTTATCCGCAAATCTGGTCTCGATATTGTTGCCATCAGTGGCAATTGCTTGGAATCTATGATTTTGAATTGAAATTTCGATTGGACAATTGGTTGCACCATTAAAAATGACACGCCAGCGGTGCAGCTTGCCCCCCATCGCTATTACATCATGATAACGATTACGTGGATCGTTTATAGGCCAATTGTTTTGGGGGTTACGACCTTTGCCGTTGATCAAAATGTTGCGAGCTGCTCCCGTGGTGCCCAAGTCATGTATCATCATAACGTTTTGGCCCTCGTCGTAATCGTATAGATTCCAATATGGATTTCTACTCGGGTCCGTTCGTACGATTAAACCACCGGCAAGGCCATAGACACGTTGCCATGACATATGACTGTGATACCACTCGGTGCCGTCTTCCTCCACCTCAAAACATACACGGAGCACGGTTCCTGGCTGTATGGGATATTGCGTTACCATTGGAACACCATCGCTTTCTGGCGTCTTCGACATATGAATGCCATGAAAGTGTATTGTTGACTCTTCGGTCATATTGTTGTATGTGTCGACGATGAGAGTATCATCTTGGCACACTTCTATGAGTGGTCCTGGCAACTGCCAATTGATGAGCTGTAGTTGATATGGGAGACCATCGCCATATATACAGCGTTCGGCTGCGCAGGCACCGGGCGAAGTCAAGCAGCTCCTACATTCAGGGCCCACCATCCGGGCGTCCTGCAGGTACAACTTGTAATAACAAGTCATGGGTGACCCCAGCCTGCACTGCCTGCGACACGGATGTGTGGCAAAGGTGTCATACATATCATTTTCAAATTGAACTGAATATTGATTCGGAAATGTCCCTTGGGTACTGCTGAAGCTGGATGGCGTGAATTGCGAATCTGCATACACTGCCAGTAGCAGGAACAACCATATATTATACATCGACATGCCTAACCTCTATAATGATTTGCACTTTCTTTATTTCTGTTCTATTTCAACCGTTTCGGGGAAGTTCCAGTCTGCTACTGATTTTGGTTGATATCTACGACTAGCAAAGAAAGCTCTGATAGCCAAGAAACCTTCCCGTGCAACTGACGCCAGCTCCATTTATTCCTCAAGCAGGTGTTTTTGGAGTCAATATTACCTTGGGTTAAAAAAATGCAGTATATTTTTGATATTTACATGATATATACGATAGATATACGTACATTATGTACCGCATACATGTGAGCACAGCAAATACTGTGTGTTTCGGCTTTAATGGAAATCCATTTAATTGTTTCATTGATTCAACTGATGAAATAAAGCAAAAACAAACATTTTCAGAAGTATGCATATAATTCAAATTTAAAATTTTTGTTCCAGTGGATTTACTCGTCAATCCCCTCCAAACGTCGTGAAAATTAGTCAATGGTGTGGATCGTAGCCTAAGCCTAAGGTTCCATTATATGAATTTTGAAGAAGATCTGGTAAAATATGTGGTTTCTACAGCAGAAAAAGTCAAATCGGGAGCTATATATAAATCTCAACCGATCTGACTTTTTTCACCATGCGTGTTCTTAGATTAAATATAAGATGTTTTGACAAATTTCAGGACAATCTGATAAAATATGTGGTTTCTAGAACGGAAAGACTCAAATTGAGAGCGAAATATGTATGTGAGCTATATGTAAATCTGAACCGATCTGACCTATTTTCACCATGGGTGTTTCTAGTTGAAATATAAGACGTTTTGCCAATGTTGAAGAAAATCTATTAAAATATGTGCTATTTAGAGTGAAAAGAGTCTGAACCGATTTTCTTCAAATTAAATAGCGTTCGTCCCGATCTCGAAAAACTTCGTTGTACAAAGTGTACAAAGTTTCGTTTGGTTCTGGGTACAATTGCGACCTGAACTTTGATTACAAGAATAGAGGGACAGACAGAGGGACATATGGACAGACGGACATTTCTAAATCGATTCAAAAAGTGATTCTAAATCGATCGGTATAATTAGCAATGGGTCTATCTCGCTTCCTTTGGGGTGTTACAAACAAACGCAGTCCCAATTTGGCTCTTTTCAGTCTAGATATAGAGTGATTTTTTTGAGGTTAGGATTTTCATGCATTAGTATTTGACAGATCACGTGGGATTTCAGACATGGTGTCAAAGAGAAAGATGCTCAGTATGCTTTGACATTTCATCATGAATCGTCTTACAAACGAACAACGCTTGCAAATTATTGAATTTTATTATCAAAATGCGTGCTCTGTTAAGAAAGTTCATTGCGCGCTTCCATTTTATGGTCAGTTTAATCGACCCACTGAAGCGGCTATTCGGGCTATTGTGACTAAATTTCGCACCAAATTTACATTGTTGGACATTAAACCACCAACACGCTTACGTAGAGTGCGAACTGAAGAAAATATCGCAGCTGTATCGGCCAGTGTTAATGATGACCACCAATTTTCGATTCGTCGCCGTTCGCACCAATTGGGTCTCTGTTACTCAAAAACGTGGAAATGCCAAAATTGGACTAAGCGGATGGACCACCTAAGACGCAGCCGCGGTCAACATTTAAATGAAATTATCTACAAAAAGTAAATGTCATGGACCAATCTAACGTTTCAAATAAAGAACCGATGAGACTTTGCAAATTTTATGCGTTTTTTTTTTAAAAAAAGTTATCAAGCTCTTAAAAAATCACCCTACAACATATTTAAACAGATTTTCTTCAAAATTGGCAAAACATCTTATATTTCAACTTGAAACACCTGTGGTAAAAGTGTGTTAGATCGGTTCAGATTTATATAAAGCTCCCAACAAATGTCGCTTTTTCCGCTCTAGAAACCACATATTTTTTATCAGATTGTCTTCAAATTTGTCAGAACATCTTATATTTGAACTAGGCAGACCTGGGGTGAAAATAGTTCAGATCGGTTCAGATTTATATATAGCTCTCACACAAATTTCACTTGACTTTTTCCGCCCAGAATCCACGCATTTTCACCGAATTCCCTCAAATTGAGCATAACACGTTATACTTGAACTGAAAGAATCTATTGTGCAAGTGGGTCACTTATTTCCATGTTTGGATTTGACAAATTGGGCCAGGTCATATTAGCATATGATTAGGAAACACACAAAAGTCCTTCCCTGTTCACTTTTTTACTGAATTGAATTGTGGAGTGTATCATATAGTCGGCCCCGCCCGACTTTAGCCTTTCCTTACTTGTTCAAATTTGTTTAGACATTTTATTTTTTCACTTAAGTGCTTTGACCATGGTTGGACGTATCCAAAACAATTTGTCCACAAAGCATTCTTTAAATTATAAAATCATCAATTAAAGTCAACTGATTATTCATAATCTGCGAAAATGAAACCAATATTTTCCACATATCGTCATCTGAATCTTAAAACGCGTCACTCACATTTTTTTCGAAATTACAAAATACAATTGCATATAAATTTATAATTGATATGGAATGCAGCTATCAGTTTTATTTAGTTTGAGCAAACATTTACCCAATTTTCCCTCTAAAGATACATCCTTTTGAAAAATATCATCTTTTGCCGATGTGCGATGAACCCATTATTATGAATTCAGATCGAGCTGCTTGTTTGGTACGATAAATACATTTTGAAGGGTCCTTATGTTATGTGTCTTCGTAATCAGAAGGATGTGCACTGTCGTCAGGTTGGAATCTATATAAAAGTA
The DNA here is from genome assembly GCA_947397865.1 of Polietes domitor. Taxonomy (NCBI): domain Eukaryota; kingdom Metazoa; phylum Arthropoda; class Insecta; order Diptera; family Muscidae; genus Polietes; species Polietes domitor. The sequence goes on from CANDYM010000727.1 coordinate 74,166, forward strand.
CAACCTCCCACTCTATTCTTCTTCATTTTGCCAAATCGCATAACTGATCATAATATTTAATTTATATTATATATATCACTAGCTGAACCCCGCCCGCTTCGCCAGACAGAAAAAAACAGACGGAAATTAAAATCAGGTTTCATGGTGTTTTTCTTGTGATCGCTAATATATGTACCACTTATAATCAATGGATATGTTCCATGGAGAATATTGAAGAACATAACTTTAGTTTACGGCGAAAAAAGGAAGAATTGTCGAAAATCAAATATAATTTAGGTTGAGAGTGATTCTCCTCCTTTCCATAACCAAAACTATAAACTTCTTACGTACTACATTCAAAACATATAAAAAGTCAATCAAATTGTTCACTAATCAGACAACACAAAAACTAAAAAGTTTATATAATTTCCATTTTCTTGACTTAAGTCGGCTTTTGAAGAATGAATATTTATTTTTTGTAACCTTTCTTTACTATTGCGCTAAAATATAATTTTACAAAATTCATATAAAAAAATTCCCCATCTTTCAAATCTTTTGATGAATGAATATTTATTTTTTTGTAACCTTTCTTTACTATTGTGCTAAAATATCCAAAGAAAACGTGTAATTTTCCAAAATTCAAATAAAACCAGTAAGGAAAGGCTAAAGTCGGGCGGGGCCGACTCTATGATACACTCCACTTTCAATCTGAATACAATTCGGTGAAAAAGTGAAAACGGGAAGGTTTTTTGTATCCTGTAAATGTATGTGTTTGACAAAAAATTTTATATCGGAAAGGACATTTGTATGAGGATATATTGAAACCTGGAACGAAATAGGTGAAATATAAAATGTATAGTTTGGCCAAAATCGGTTAAACTTATGGGAGCAACATTTGAATTTGGGCTATATTTAAATCTGAACCGATCTTACCCATTTTCACCATAGTTTGTCTAGTTAGATTGTAAGATGTTGTGCGAAATTTAAAGAAAATCGAGCACAATATGTGGCTTTTAAAGCGGCAAAAGTCAAATCGGGAGCGACATTTGTATGGGGGCTATATCTAAATCTGAACCGACCTTACCCAATTTCTGCATAGTGTTTCTAGTTGGATTATAAGATGTTGTCCCAAATTTAAAGAAAATCGGGTACAATATATGGTTTTTAGAGCGCAAAATTCAAATCGGGAGCGACATTTGTATGGGGCCTATATCTAAATCTGAACCGATCTAGCCCGCTTTAGCCACAGGTGTTTCTAGTTAGATTATAAGATGTTGTGCCCGCATTAGCCACAGGTGTTTCTAGTTAGATTATAAGATGTTGTGCCAAATTTAAAGAAAATCCATTAGAATATGTGGTATTTAAAGCGGAAAAAGTCAAATCGGGAGCGACATTTATATGGGGCTATATCCAAATCTGAACCGATCTTAACCAATTTCTGCATAGGTGTTTCTAGTAAGATTATAAGATGTTGTGCCAAATTTAAAAAAAATCGAGTACAATATGTGGTTTCTACAGAGGAAAATGTCAAATCGGGAACGAAATTTGTATGGGGGCTATATCTAAATCTGAACCGATTTGACCTATTTTCACCATAGATGTTCCTAGTTTAAATATAAGATGTTTTGCCAAATCTGAAGAAAATCTGATACAATATGTGGTTTCTAGAGCGGAAAAAGTCAAATCGGGAGCGAAAATTGTATGGGAGCTATATATAAATCTGAACCGATCTGTCCGATATTCACCATGGGAGTTTCTAGTGGGAATATAAGATGTTTTACCAAATCTGAAGATAATCTGATACATTATGTGGTTTCTAGAGCGGAAAAAGTCAAATCGGGAGCGAAAATTGTATGGGAGCTATATATAAATCTGAACCGATCTGTCCGATATTCACCATGGGAGTTTCTAGTGGGAATATATGATGTTTTACCAAATCTGAAGATAATCTGATACAATATGTGGTTTCTAGAGCGGAAAAAGTCAAATCGGGAGCGAAATTTATATGGAAGCTATATATAAATCTGAACCGCTCTGACCGATATTCACCATGGGTGTTTCTAGTGGAAATATAAGATGTTTTACCAAATCTGAAGATAATGTTTTGCCAATTTTAAAGAAAATCTGTTGTAATATGTGGTATCTAGAGTGAAAAGAGTCAAATCGGGAGCGACATTTGTATGGGGCCTATATCTAAATCTGAACCGATCTAGCCCGCTTTAGTCACAGGTGTTTCTAGTTAGATTATAAGATGTTGTGCCAAATTTAAAAAAAATCGATTAGAATATGTGTCATTTAAAGCGAAAAAAGTCAAATTGGGAGCGACATTTATATGGGGCTATATCTAAATCTGAACCGATCTTACCCAATTTATGCATAGGTGTTTCTAGTAAGATTATAAGATGCTGTGCCAAATTTAAAGAAAATCGAGTACAATATATGGTTTCTACAGAGGAAAATGTCAAATCGGGAACGACATTTGTATGGGGGCTATATCTAAATCTGAACCGATTTGACCTATTTTCACCATATATGTTCTTAGTTTAAATATAAGATGTTTTGCCAAATCTGAAGACAATCTGATACAATATGTGGTTTCTAGAGCGGAAAAAGTCAAATCGGAAGCGAAATTTGTATGGGAGCTATATATAAATCTGAACCGATCTATCCGATATTCACCATGGGAGTTTCTAGTGGGAATATAAGATGTTTTACCAAATCTGAAGACAATCTGATACAATATGTGGTTTCTAGAGCGGAAAAAGTCAAATCGGGAGCGAAATTTGTATGGGAGCTATATATAAATCTGAACCGATCTAACACATTTTTACCACAGGTGTTTCTAGTTACAATATAAGATGTTTTGCCAATTTTAAAGAAAATCTGTTGTAATATGTGGTATCTAGAGTGAAAAGAGTCAAATCGGGAGTGAAATTCGTATGGGGGCTATATCTAAATCTGAACCGATTTTCTTCAAATTAAATAGCGTTCGTCCTTATCCCGAAAAACATCGTTCTGCAAAGTTTCATTTGTTTCTGTCTACAATTGCGACCTGTATCGTGATTACAAGAATAGATGGACGGACGGACGGACGGACGGACGGACGGACGGACGGACGGACGGACGGACAGACAGACGGACATTGCTAAATCGACTCAGAAAGTGATTCTAAGACGATCGGTATAATTAACAATGGGTCTATCTCGTTTCCTTTTGGGTGTTACAAACAAATGCACAAAGACATAATACTCTCGTGGAGTGTATAAAAAGTCCCCATCTTTCAAATCCCGCCCATTTATATATTGTTTAAGAATCTTACAAATAAATTAACTCACACAACAATATAGGAATCTCGGACATGGCAACTTTCCGCCCATCTTTGCACAACTATTTACACTGGATCTACTAACACAAATTTTCAGCACTCCAGGTGTTATAGAAATGACACTTTTCCAATACCGCCCATTTTTGGCACAACTACGCAGTTTTATGCTAGATGCACTCAGCATTGTAGCTGCTATAGAACTGAATATATTCGATAATAGATGTTAACATCGTATGGGAGGTACCATGCCCACTTTTCCAATACCGCCCATTTTTTGCACAACTACGCAGTTTTATGCTAGATGCAATCTGATAAAATATCAGTATTGTGTTTGGTATACAACTGACAATATTCAAAATTGGGTTTTAACTTCATATGGGACGTACCACGCCCACTTTTACAATACCGCCCATTTTTGGTACAACTACGCACATTGATGCTAGATGGACTTACACAAAATTTCAGCACTCTAGGTGCCATAGAACTCACAATAGTCAATAATAGGTTTTAACTTCGTATGGGAGGTGCCACGCCCACTTTTCCAATACCGCCCATTTTTGGCACAACTACGCATATTGATGCTAGATGCACTGGCACAATATTTCAGCACTCTAGGTGTCATGGAACTGACAATAAAATTGGGTTTTAACTTTGTATGGGACGTACCACGCCCACTTTTACAATACCGCCCATTTTTGGTACAACTACGCACATTGATGCTAGATGGACTTACACAAAATTTCAGCACTCTAGGTGCCATAGAACTCACAATAGTCAATAATAGGTTTTAACTTCGTATGGGAGGTGCCACGCCCACTTTTCCAATACCGCCCATTTTTGGCGCAACTGTGCAGACTAACAATTAGTGAACTTTCACAAAAATGCAAGGCTCTAGCTGTAACAGTACTCCAAATATGCTAATTTATAAAAAACGAATAAAACTCCAATTTGTGTGGGAGGTGCCACGCCCACTGAAAATATCAAAAAATTATATAGCCTATTTTCACCACCGGTTCAGCATGAACATACTGTGAAAATTTCAAGAAGATCGGTCCAGTAGTTTAGGCTGCTATAAAGAACAAACAAACAAACACAGATTCATTTTTATATATATAGATTTATACTTATATGATTTAATTTATACATTATATATCAATTTTCATTTTGCCAAAACTTGCTAAGAAACTGGTTTGATTTAATTACCCAATCCCAGGCTGGGACACGAAAAAAAAATTGAAGCGGCCAACTCCAGAAAATAAGATGGATTGTTTAATGATGACACTACTCAACAAAATGAAAAAAATTTCATGTACTCCGGATGCGATAATTTTTTCTGTGTAGATAACCTTGACATGAGCTGGAAAAACGCAATAAAAAAATTTTTTTCGTTTGGTTTTTTTTTTATTTATTTTTTTTTTAATTTTAAAATTTGTTTTTGGTTAATTTGTTTCATCCGGCATAACTCGGGAACCACTAGCCCGATTTAATTGAATTAAATTTTAAAAAATTTAAAATTACAATTCCCTTAATCTGTTCATATATTGTTTTCCTATACAAGCAACAGTTTCCAAGTTAAAAATGAATATATAAAGGAAAAAACTTATTTTTTGCCTAAAGATTTAAAATTTTTTTTTTTAAATCCATAAAAAATCCAAAATGAAAAAAAAAATGTCAAATCTTATTACTTTTACGTAAAGTCACATAACCTATGAGCAAAATGAGACAAAGATCATGAAAATCGATGCACGCGTTTCGCTTTTATTCGCAATTGAGTAAAGGTATGAATTTCAAAAATTTGCTCGACATATGCACAACTTTGTCTATGGTAAGGTTTTTTCTTTTTTTTTGATTCTCAGAATTAACAAAACGGAATAAACAAAGGGTTATTTATTTTTTATGATTGCGTAAGCAAAGTAATAAACGCTAATAAATGTGCGTGAACAATTAAAAGGAAAAAGGAAAGGGGACTTTTTTAATTATTTGGGTTTTCCGTTGGCTACCTGTATGATTTTTTTACAGAAATGCAACCCACATTTAAGGGTGGTCATTATTCGGAAAATTTAAGACTCACACATGGTGAAACGTTCGCGAACGTTTGCTCATTTTAACTATCGCGTTCGTCGACACTTGTTGAATGAGTAAAATCGATCAATGAAGTCCTATTTATACTGTGTATTGTTTAGTATTTTATTGACAGGTACTTATAAATGGGTGTATTTTTTTTACGGTGGCTACATACCTGTTTCACCATGTGTGAGTCTTAAATTTTCCGAATAATGACCACCCTTAAATGTGGGTTGCATTTCTGTAAAAAAATCATACAGGTAGCCAACGGAAAACCCAAATAATTAAAAAAGTCCCCTTTATTATTTATTATATTTATTAGCGTTTATTACTTTGCTTACGCAATCATAAAAATTAAATAACCCTTTGTTTATTCCGTTTTGTTAATTCTGAGAATCAAAAAAAAAGAAAAAACCTTACCATAGACAAAGTTGTGCATATGTCGAGCAAATTTTTGAAATTCATACCTTTACTCAATTGCGAATAAAAGCGAAACGCGTGCATCGATTTTCATGATCTTTGTCTCATTTTGCTCATAGGTTATGTGACTTTACGTAAAAGTAATAAGATTTGACATTTTTTTTCATTTTGGATTTTTTATGGATTTTTTAAAAAAAAAAATTAAATCTTTAGGCAAAAAATAAGTTTTTTCCTTTATATATTCATTTTTAACTTGGAAACTATTGCTTGTATAGGAAAACAATATATGAACAGATTAAGGGAATTGTAATTTTAAATTTTTTAAAATTTAATTCAATTAAATCGGGCTAGTGGTTCCCGAGTTATGCCGGACGAAACAAATTAACCAAAAAAAAATTTTTAAAATTTAAAAAAAAAAAAATAAAAAAAAACCAAACGAAAAAAAATTTTTTTATTGCGTTTTTCGAGCTCATGTCAAGGTTATCTACACAGAAAAAATTATCGCATCCCGAGTACATTTTGACTGTTGACTAGTGTGATCTGTAAAATATTTTGTCATGGATCAAACCGTCTGTAGCTAAACGCCCAGAGAATACCTCTCCACATCACTAGCTTGATGTGTACGCATTCTTCACTTAAAACCCCTCTTGAAACACAAACTTTTGATCCAATCAAGCTAGTGATGTGAAAAATCATATATTTTTGCAGGCAAACATATTAATAAATAAATTTATCCATGTTTTTTTATTTTTCCTTTTAAAATTCATAAAACATTTCCGTCTCCATTTTTCCTAAATTCACTTTTCAACTTTATTCCACTCATATTCATTCAAAATCTCTATGACCGGTTCATTGATATATTTTCGGACATTTATGGAGAATAGATAGTCACCATGTGACCACAGATCGTCAGGAACACGATGCAAGCGTACAGCTGACATGCGTGCAGTGAATTGTTGAACATCGGCGGGTCTTACCGTCTGGTCTGCCTCACCATACCAAACATGCAACATTTTCGAAATGTTCTCCAAAGGATAAAGGGGAGGCTCGGCTTGTTTGTAGCGCAGTTGATTTTCAAAAAATCCAAAATCATATTGACGAAATGAAGATGAGTAATGGATCTGCATAAAGTGCAGCAGTTGTTCAGTTGAAATGCCTCCGGGATGCGACTCCAGACAGAGGTGCAAGGCCGTCTAAAATGGAAGAACACAGGGAATTACTTTAATGTCGACGGAATAGGGAATGTTTCTATATAAACTAACCACATTTTTATTTATAAACGATCCCTCAATCATAAATGCCAAGGGCGAACAGAAGGCTTGGAATATTGAATCCCTTTTACAAACTGAGTACAACAGCAGATTAAACAATTGATTGAAGGGCACAAATTCCTGCCGGCTAAACCCATCAGCGATTACATTGTGATAGCCCATGTACGGACTTAGCACCTGCAGCAAGCGATCTTCACTGTGATCCAAAACTACAACCGGTGCCATGAGGTTAACCGTTCGCAAGCGTTGCTGATATTCAGGTCTTAAGGAGAGCAAGACCATCAGTACGGTGGTGCCCTGGGAATGTCCTATGTAATGCAAGGATTGCTGCTCGGAATTGGTATCGTTTTGTAGCACATAATCAATTATGAAGGCCAAATCGTAATAACCAATTTCATGCCAACTGAAACGCCAGAATTCACCATCAGCCACAGTTAGATTCTTGTGTTTTCGTCCATAAAGATTTCCACGAGAATTGCCCAACCAAACGTCATAACCCTGATCGGC
>CANDYM010000728.1:0-19000 GCA_947397865.1 Polietes domitor
AAAATTGTAACGTATATATTACTGATCATTACAAAGATGAATTTGATGGCGTATTTTGGATTTTCATTTTGTGGGTGGAGTGGGCGTGGCAAAAGTGTTATTGAGGGCTAGAAGGCTGAAAATTGGAACGTAATTTAACCATTTGTTTTTTTTTGCCTGGCGAAGCGGGCGGTGTTCAGCTAGTATTTTATTAAAAGGAAATTTCTAAAATAATAATATCTGAATAAATCTAGAAGTTATCACTCTTCTGCTAGAAGATCGAGAATTTTGGAAAATCGTGTATTATTTTTAAATTGGTTTAGGCAAACGTGTAGTTTGTGTGTACTTCTACAAGTAAGGCCATGCAAATATTTTATGTGATTTTTTTATAGCTAACATTATAGCGAAGAAAACAATGTTTATATGTAAACGATATATAGATAAATGTAGAAGTTATGATTTTTTTTAAATCATGATTTTTGATTTTTTCATAAATAGCACGAGAAGAAACCTATAAAAATTAGATAATAGAATTTTATATATTTTATATAAAAGGCTTTTTTGAGGAAAATATACGAATAAATGAGGATACTATGACCCATCTTGTAGAAGTATGAGAATTTCGTAAAGTCGTGTATCATTTTTATACAAAGTTGTTGCTTAAATTGATTTAGTCAAACATGAAGTCGATATGCAGTTCTACAAGTAACGCCATAAAAAATATATTTTTTCACAACTAAAATTCCTGGGATGAATACAGTGTCTATATGTAAAAGATCTATTTATAAATGTAGAAGTTATGGCCCTCTTTGTAAAAGCTGATTGTTTTTGAAAGAATCATGATTTTTTAATTTGTATTTAAATAGCCGAAACCCCACTTTAAAAATTAGTTCACAGAATACTTTGTTTTATTCAATAATAAAACATAACTTTACGAATAAAACAAGATATAGTCGTAGAAAATCTATGAATAAATGTAGAAGCTATGACCCATATTGTAGAAGCACGGAGAGTTTCGAAAAATCGTGTATCATTTTTATACGAATTTTTAGCTTGATCTTAAGGGGCCACAACTTTTACTTTACTTCACAGTTTTTGTCAAAATACACCTTGTTTTCCCCGTAACCATGACAGTTATTAATTAATTATTAGCTATTCAAAAAAATAAAACAAAATATTATTATTCGAGTGTTTCACTCACTACCGTAGACTGCGCTATGTTTATCCTTTTTGGTTCCTGTAATGCCCATAGCTTCCTCTTTTGATCCTTTTCCATTTTTTGGGTGCTTAGTGTTTTGTACTCAGTGTTTTTAATATTTTCTCTATTATTCCATCACTCTCATCTGTAGATTGTCCTATGTTTGGTCTCAATTCAGCTACTTCCACTTGCCTCCTATTTTCATCCTTTTCCAATTGAGGTCTCATGTTCTTATTAATTACACGTGTAATTCGCATAATTTGTAAATATAAAAAGTAACTATAACAATTTATTTAACAACAAAATTTATTACACAATATACTCGACAAAAAAACTGCTGTTTAACAAAATGCCACAAAGTGTACACATTTCTGGTGCTTTTTTGTTTTTAATAATTGCTGATGTTTCACGAAACATCACAGCCAAACAGTTGCGGGTGATTTTATAGATTTTTCATTCTCAGTTAAGATAAGTACGTAAAAAATAATTTGTAGAGATAATTTTGTACTAAATTATCGGGTACTTTTGAAGATATTATTTACCCCAAGATCTTTCTCATGTTTTTGTGTTATAAAAACCTTTTCTCTTGGACATATCTTCAGAGTCATGTAAAGTTCTTCCTAAATACTTAGAGGTATCTAAAGTGCTTTGATTTTCTTCCTTTTTGTTGACTTTATAGTCAACTGCCTAGTTGACTTTATAATCAACTATTAAGTTGACTTGAGAGTCAACTATTAACTTCAGACTCAGTTGACTTCGGCGTCAACTATTTAGTTCATTTCAGCGTCAAGTATTTAGTTGACTTCAGAGTGAACAATTAGGTTGACTTCAGCGTCAACTATTAAGTTGACTTCGGCGTCAACTAATAAGTTGACTTCAGCGTCAACTAATAAGTTGACTTCAGAGTCATCTAATAAGTTGACTTCAGAGTCAACTACAAGTTGACTTCGGCGTCAACTATAATGTTGACTTCAGAGTCAACTTTTAAGTTGACTTTGGAATCCACTATTTAGTTGACTTCAGAGGCAACTAGTATGTTGACTTCACAGTCAACTATTTAGTTGACTTTAGAGTCAACCACTTAGTTGACTTCAGAGTCAACTACTAGTTGACTTCAGAGTCAACTATGTAGTTGAGTTAAGAGGCAACTATTTATTTGACTTCAGATTCAAATACTAGTTAGTATTAGTTTGAACATTTTGGCTCTGAAAAGCCATCTCCTGTAAATTATTTCACAAAAATGGAGACAGTGACGTCATTTATCGTCCGATATTCACCATTTAGGCATCATTCGAAATGTATTAATACCTCTTATTTATTTTTCACTACAACCCTTATAAAATGTTTCCAAGAAATATGAGTTTTTAGATGTCACCTTGAAACCCACAAAAACACAATATATACGCCCAATAATTCTACCAATTAATATTCTAAGACAAGAATAAAAAATTTTATTTAAAGTGCTTCCAAGGGTCTATTATTTCAGAAAAAATTGTACTAAAATGCAACATGAAAAAATTACACGGGAGGTGTTTTCAGGAGCGGTTAGCTCACAGATGGCTTGACCCAGTGATGAAATAATTTGTAGATCATCATTAAACAATCCAATCTTCATTTCTGGCGGGTGACAGCTGCAATTTATTTCCGTTACCCATACGTTATAAGCGATTAAGGCAGGATAATTTGATCAAATATGAAGTTATGGTTAATTTCATTCACCGTTATAGAAGTTGTAAAGGATTTAATTTTACCTAAGAATGGGATAATTGGCGTAGCTAAATCACGATATAAAAAATCATTTTCAAATAATTTGGCAACCCGTTTGGAAGTTATAATAATTTATTTTTCTTTACCAACTTTGTGTGGGAGGTAGCAGAAGAGATTTGTCCATATCGCCCATATCCCAGGCGAATGTAACGTCTATAAAAACATTGCCGAATGTCAAATTTCAGAGTATTTCGATCATCCGTATACAAGTTATAACAACATTAATTATATGAATATTGGCTAATTGTGTGGGAGGTACCAAAAGGGGTGTGACAGTCCATCGTCCATCTTCGAACTTAAACTATGTTTGGGATAATATAGTTATTATATTTTTATTTTTTTTACAAACTAATGTCCCCTTCGATTTGAATAATTTCTTCACTAGAAGTAGCCCAATGTGTTTACTTTCAATTGTAAACAAAAAATCATGGCATTTTCATAAATTTCTATACTGTGACGATTTTTACCTTCAAAGATAATACGTTCACATATCGAAATAATACTTCAAGACAATTTAAAAATGAATATTCTTATATTTATATTTTCAAAAAGCTTAAATACCATGAATATTGTTAGATATCATTATCAGACGTAAATAGTGCAAAATAACCTAACTTCATGATTCAACCAATTTTTGCTGTAAAGGAAAAAGTACGAATTTGGAAAAAAAAACTTTTTATTTTGCGTGTCTATGCAGTCAGAGTAATGTATACACCGAATTCCATGATTCCAGCTGCGGCCATTTGGTTGTCACCATTTTTACCCCCTTAAGAGTACGACTATCTAAGATCTCTTTATTTGACGTTTCTACTCAATTAGAATTTCATCATTCTAGCTTTAGTCGTGTAGTCAGTTAGTACTATTTTTATCCCTCTGTACTATTTGTATCCCTTGAATGTACGAATTTAGAATTCCCTTTTTCCATTTTGACCACAAGAAGTACGAATATCGAAAAATCCGTTTATTTTACGTGTCTACGCAATCAGAGGAATGTATACACCGAATTTCATTATTCTAGGTGTAGCCGTTTGGTTGGTACCATTTTTATGCCTCTGTACCCATTGTATCCCTTGAAAGTACGAAATTGGAAAAAACCCTTTTATTTTCCATGTCTACGTAGTCAAAGGAATGTATACTCCGAAATTCATGACTCTAGCTTCGGTCATTTGGTTGGTACTATTTTTATCCCTCTTTTTCATTTTGACCCCAAAAAGTACGAATTTCGAAAAATCCGTTTATCTTCCGTGTCTACCCAGTCAGAGGAATGTATACTCCAAATTTCATGACTCTAGCTGCGGTCACTTGATTGGTACTATTTTTATCCCCTTTTTCCAGTTTAACCCCAAAAAGTACGAATTTTGAAAAATCCGTGTTTTTGTCTATGCAATCAGAGGAATGTATACACCGAATTTGAGTATTCTAGGGGCAGCCGTTTGGTTGGTACCATTTTTATCCCTCTATTTCCATTTTACCCCTTAAAAGTACTAATTTGGAAAAATACTTATATATTTTGTATCTACTCTATTAGAGGAATGTACACACCGAATTTCGTGTTTCTAGCTGTTGTCGTTTAATATGTACCATTTTTATCCCGTTTTGCCCCATTTCTCCCCCTACAAAGAAGAATCACTTTATGGTGCACGTTTTTGCTATAAGAGGAATGCGCTTACCAAATATCAAGCAAATATAAACAGACATATTAAAAAACCAGTAAGGAAAGGCTAAAGTCGGGCGGGGCCGACTATATGATACACTCCACTTTCTATCCGAATACAATTCAATTCGGAAAAAAGTGAAAACGGGAAGAATTTTTGAATGTTTCCTAATCATAGGGTAATATGTCCTGGTTCAATTTGTCAAATAGAGAAGAATATTTGTATCAGGGCTATATCCAAACATGGAATGAAGTGACCCATTTCACAATAGGTTCTTCCAGTTCTCAATTTGAAGTAATTCAGTGAAAATTTCGTGGTTTCTGGGGCGGAAAAAATCAAGCCGGAAGCGAAATTTGTATGGGAGCTAAATATAAATCTGAACCGATCTGACTCATTTTCATCCTGGCTGTTTCTCATGGAAATATAGGATATTTTGACAAATTTGAAGAAAATCTGTTAAAATATGTGGTTTCTACAGCAGAAAAAGTCAAATCGGGAGTGAAATTCGTATGGGGGCTATATCTAAATCTGAACCGATTTTCTTCAAATTAAATAGCGTTCATCCTTATCCCGAAAAACTTTGTTGTGCAAAGTTTCATTTGGTTCTGGCAGCAATTGCGACCTGTACTTTGATTACAAGAATAGATGGACAGACGGACGGACGGACGGACGGACGGACATTGTTAAATCGATTCAAAAAGTGATTCTAAGTCGATCGGTATAATTAATGGGTCTATCTCGCTTTATTTTGGGTGTTACAAACAAATGCACATAGACTCTCGTGGAGTGTATAAACATGCTTATATACGCTAAAATATTATGGATTATTATGGGTATTTTTGGTCCTTGTGTGGGAATTTTTTTTCCCTTTGGGCCGATTTCGCCCCGTTTAAAGCCCAACCGATTTACGACTATAAGACACATTTATGGAAAATTTGATCGTTCTAGCTCCTTTCGTTTAGATCCTAGCGTGCTTTCAACAGACGGACAGATGGACGGGCGGACATGGCTAGATCGTCTTAGAATTTTATGACGATCAAGAATGTGTATACTTTATAGGGTCTCAGGTCGATATTTCAAGGTGTTACAAACGGAATGTCAAAGTTAGTATACCCCCATGCCGGTGGTGAAGGCTATAAAGACTGACATTTTGCGATTTCAAAAAACAAATGATTGTTTATATTTGTTTTGAACTCTAATATCCCAGTTTAAATAAATCAAATAATACTTTGAACAAAAATCCGAATTGCCAATCATCTTCTTATGAACAATGTGCAAAAAAAAAATATGTCGTTTCATTCTTTCAAACCAAGAAAAATAATCTAAAAAATCAAACATCATATGGGCTGAAGTCATTCTGACACTATCTGTTGAATATCGACCATATGATCGACATCAGCTGATGCTGGCAGGTTGGAAATCGACCATATGATCGACATCACCTGATGTGCGTATGGCAATGCAGTAACACCCAAATACAGATGGCGTTAGCAGTTATTTTATGTTTGTGTACTTCGTACGAAAGAAGCAACACTTGCTGGAATAAACTATTGAAAAAACTAAATTATTGTGTGTTTTAATAAATTGTCTCCTCTAGACTACGTCTAGGAGAGGCCAATAGTCATCATCCTGATGTTCAATCTGTTCACTATCAGACGATCATTTGATTTAAACATTCAATTTAAATCTGTTGTTGTCTCGTATATCCACGTGAGAGAGTCTCTCTCACGCGCTTGGCTTAGCCAGCATCTTATCCCGATTCTAGTTTCTTTGCATATTAGCAACTCTGTGCTAGTTCCTAGCCCATGACTATAAATAATAGCCCCTTGAAATATGAGGTAGTTGGAGGGAGCGCTGAAGTGGTTTTTATGGAAACAAAACTTTTTCGCAACATATCCCCGCACAGACACTAGTGAGGCACATAATAAATACTTGGCACTTTGCAACACCCCCTCCCGAAAACTACATGCAACTACCGCCAAACGCTGCAACAGCAAACCGACAAAAGAGGCAAGCGAACAACATGACATATGTTGTTAACAAAAGTGTCGGATAGTGCTGGAATTGGGGGGAACGAAACAACATTCGCATGTGTGGCAACGTATGTTAAAACTGACAGGTAAAATGTTTATGAGCGTGTAATGTTTAACAGCTCCTGTTCAAATGTGGCAACATTCCCAGTAGCAGAGAGGCAAACTCTATTAAAACTACTATAAAGGATAAAGTCAAGTTAATTTAGTTTTTTTTTGTGAAAACTACAACAACAAATTGCCAACAAACAAGGTTGTTAAGGAAAGCCCGCTATGCGCTTCTCTGCCTCTCTGACGCCCGCTAAATGATGGCTTGAAACGCATAGAATTTGCCGCTAAAATGCCAGCCATTCATTATTTGTTGCTGAACATAACCGGATGTTGGTGCTTTGAATGCAACTTCAAAGCGGAAGAAAAGTGAATTCTGCAAAACAACAACAGCACAACTTTGCCGATTTCCAATTTTCCAAAGGAAATGCACGGTTGAAGGTAACACTCACACACACACACCCTTACAAACAACATTAACAACACACTCATCTGGTAATAATTTGCTTATAATGCCGCTGATGTTGTTGCGGTGGCGAAGGCGAAGGCGGCTGCTGCTGTTGTTTTTAACAACTTTATATTTGCAACATGTTAAATATTAGCCATGGTTACGTGCAGCAAGCCATAAAGGTTGCAGGTGAGACAGGCTAAAACGGATATTTGAAGGAATGGGGGTTGTGGGTGGGACTTGTATGAACGAGGGGCCTTTTAAAAAGGCTTTGAGTAAATACTCGTGGAAAGTCTTGAAGTTAAACCGGACTTGACTATAAAACGAGGGCCTTTTTGGGAAGACTTTGCATAAATACTCATTAAAAGCTGTGAAGCTAGAAGGGTGTTCAAAGAAAGTGACTGGAATTGTTCGAAAGGGGGCCTCTTTGAATAATTATTAAAATCTTTGAAAATGTATCTTCTAAACTAAATCAGCCTGAAATCGAGGCCCGCCTTTTATATGCCTCTTAACTCCCCCACTGCTCAAGTTCATACCTGCCCTGCCGCCAACTTTTATATTTAATAGTCACTGTTGCCACCAACCAAACCGAAGCGTTGTTGCAGCAGTCGGCTGTTTTGCGGTTCTTATAATTTAAACGTGCGTTTCATGCCGCAAATGCTTTCAATATATGTATGTATGTGTGTGTGTGGGGGAATGTGTTAAGGTATTCGCTACGTGTATGGGTGGAATTTTGCAAACAAGGTAGGTAGCAACTCACTGGCATTTTGTACCTGTCTTTCACATATTGCGTATGCGTTACAAATTATTACGACCACCATCAGAACACGGCAACAGCAACCACTGATTGTAGTTGAAACTTTACAACCCACCCCCCCTCCAACATTGCATTCGTAGGCTATGGCCTCGCATAGTTGCTGCAGGTGTGTGCAATAAAAGAGCGGAGAAGCGATATGGCAGTGAGAAGCTTCACTGCACTAAAAACGCTTTCGAATTTTTCAGCGGGAGACAAAATAATATAATTCCAATGTCTACCAAAGCTGAGAAAAATTTATTAAATTTTATTTTGATGGAATCTGGAATATCACTCCCACTCTATTCAGGTCAATTTTAATTCATGCGATAATTTTTTTCAAGTTCATTCATTATACCCCCCACCATAGGAGGACCATTAAGGCGGTTCGACTTTTTCACAAAAAGAGTCAGGCAAAAACGGAAAATGCTAAGAACATTTCACAAAGAATAAATCTGAGATGAATTTCTAACCATTGGAAAAGGACTTCGTTTTTGCGTGTCGATTGGTTATTTTTTTCCATCCCTACAACAATTGGCCCGTCCTTATTTATACCCCTCTAAAATGGTCATGACCATGGTAGCGTGTAAACGAAATGAGCTAAGTGTTCGAAATTTTCCAAGATTATATCTAGTAGCTGTCGGGATAGTAGCAATCAAACGACAAAAGCTAAAAAAAAACTCTAATTGCGTAGATATCTAAAAAAGGAAATTTTAAGTTTTAAATGGTACCCGCAATACGACTGAAGCTGGAATCATGAAATTTGGTCTATACGTTGCTCTGACTGTATAGACGTCATATTGGGGGAAATAGGGCGAAAATGGTTAAAAAAGATATCAACTAAAGGCTTGTAGCTGGAACCGCAAAGAAGGCTTGTAGCTGGAAGAAATAAGCTAAAATGAAATTCAAAATTTTTATTGTGCTTATGAAGCATTGAAATATTAAACATTGCTTCATATCCGGTTCGAGGGACCATGTACGCACACGTCCACACTGAGATGGTGGTCCACTGTTGATTTTCGTAGACGGAGTCTACAGGTGAGACAGTACTAGCAAGTATTGCCGCTTCGTACGAAGTACTAGAAACGACTAAAATAAAAAACAAGCCAGGAAAGGCTGAAGTCGGGCGGGGCCGACTATATGATACACTCCACTTTCTATCGGAATACAATTCAATTCAGTAAAAAAGTGAAAACGGGAAAAAAATTTTGTATGTTTCCTAATCACAGGTTAATATGACCTGGTCCAATTCGTCAAATCGAGAATAATATTTGTTTCGCGGCTATATCCAAACATGGAATGAAGTGACTAACTTTCGCAATAAGTTCTTCCAGTTGAAGTATAACATGTTATGCTCAATTTTAAGAAATTCTCTGAAAATACGCGGTTTCTGGGGGAACGAAATTTGTATGAGAGCTATATGTAAATCTGAACCGATGTGACATATTTTCACCATAGGTGTTCCTAGTTTAAATGTTGATGTTTTGTCAATTTTGAAGAAAATCTGGTAAAATATGTAGATTCTGGAGCGGAAAAATTCAAATTGGAAGCGAAATTTGTATGGGAGCTATATATAAATCTGAACCGATCTAACACATTTTTACCACAAGTGTTTCTATTTGAAATATAAGGTGTTTTGCGAATTTAGAGGAATATCTGTTAAAATATGTGGATTCTAGAGCGGAAAAATTCAAATTGGGAACAAAATTTGTATGGGAGCTATATATAAATCTGAACCGATCTAACACATTTTTACAACAGGTGTTTCCAGTTGAAATATAAGGTGTTTTGCGAATTTAGAGGGAAATCTACTAAAATATGAGGATTCTAAAGCGAAAAAATTCAAATTGGGAAAGAAATTTGTATTGGAGCTATATATAAATCTGAACCGATCTAACACATTTTTACCACAAGTGTTTCTATTTGAAATATAAGGTGTTTTGCGAATTTAGAGGAATATCTGTTAAAATATGTGGATTCTAGAGCGGAAAAATTCAAATTGGGAACAAAATTTGTATGGGAGCTATATATAAATCTGAACCGATCTAACACATTTTTACCACAGGTGTTTCTAGTAGCACCATAAGATGTTTTGTCAATTCTGAACCGATTTTCAAATTAAATAGCGTTCATCCTTGTCCCGAAAAACTTCGTTGATTGCAACAATAGATGGACAGACAGACGGACATTGCTAAATCGACTAAAAAAGTGATTCTAAGCCGATCGGTATAATTAACGATGGGTCTATCTCCCTTCCTTTTGGGTATTACTCCCTTCCTTATAATACTCTCGTGGAGTGTATAAAAAGTTGATCCATTCCATGAAAAAACTATTTTTTATTGCTGAAAAGAATGGAATTTTGGATTAATTCTGTTTTGAATATATATTTGAATAGATATTTGAAAATGTTATTATATTGGTGTTAAAATTATAAAATATTTATGCTCTTGTCACGCCCTCTCGAGTACCTCCCACACAATTGTCCCTAACCTAGGTAAAATTAGGAAATCCTGAAATCCATTATGAATTGATATTTGATCAGGTTTTTAGAATTCCACATAAAGAATCTGGGACCAAGTGCCACGAACCTTCTAGTACTTTCCATCCAAATTATTAGACTAAGTACAATTTAAGTCCTTATAACATCTATACATAGGTTCTGTTAGAGTGAGGGTATATATAATTATGTTTTGCCGGCTGAATCTCACTTACTGGTTTTAAGTTTTTTTATAGTTGAAATCCTAACAGAGAAAATAAGGTCCACCTTATAAACGTCTATCGAGAAATAGGCTATGACCGCATTCGTATACAGCGAAATCAATTAAGAAAACAGCATTCTAAAAGGATCATGCATTTTACAGGAAATATTTTTTTTTGTATTTTTCTGTCACTCCGATGCAATCTGGGCAATCTAAAAAAATATTGTGGCTATAGAAAGTGGGACAAAAAAGGCGAAAAAGATTCTTTTAAATTAAAAAAAATAGTTTTTTTTATTTTATAGTCGGACTATATAAATCCAGATTTCATCTTTAGGCATAACATTTTTTAATTTTGTCCCACGGTGTAATAGTTTCATAAGTTTCGTTTAGAGTACTCTACCCAGATGAGTGCTAAAGAAAACCGAAGTGGATCACTTTAATAATTCACTCATCAGATTCAGCAGAATATGACCAATTTCTAAAAAAAAAATATTTATTTAGATAACACTAGTTTACAAAAATTTTGTAGAAGAGATTGATTTTCTAATCTTGAACTTGAACTAATTTAAGAAAATTATGAATATTTTTGTACGTCGGAGACGCCTTTAATATTTGTAGTTTAATTTTTGAAATATAAGACCAATCACATCTGCTGATATGTACAATTAAAGGAAATTCTAATAGATATAAATGCTGCGAACTCCATCATCATAGAAACGTTGGCAGTAAGTAGCCTCCAAAAAAATTGAAAAACATTATATTTAAATCAAAACTTTTTGCTGAGACGAAAAAACCATAAAATACAATTTAATATTTTTCACATTATTTATATAAAAATTAGCGAAAGCGATTTTTATAAAATTATTTTGCGTCTACAAAGAGGATCACAACTTCTACATTTATCCATAAATATTTTGCATATAGACATTCATTACTTCGTTAGAATGTTAGATATTAGCACAAATTGGACCAAAGATTAAAAAAATATAAAAATATTATTGACGAAATGTTGTTGCTGTTTTTTTTAATTTTGATGATTTATTCAAATAATAATTCTGTATTCTCTGCAGTTTGAAGGACTTTCTCTTGCCCTTTCGTTAACCACAACTGTCTATGGCTGGGCACATGCACAGAACATATTCAATGAAATGTTGTACGTGTGCGCATTTACG
Organism: Polietes domitor; assembly: GCA_947397865.1. NCBI lineage: Eukaryota > Metazoa > Arthropoda > Insecta > Diptera > Muscidae > Polietes > Polietes domitor. Next base: position 11,790 of record CANDYM010000728.1, read on the forward strand.
TCGTAACATTTGTATAAATTTCATTTTAAATGGATCGTTTATTTTCTAAAATAAACATGCTCAACATGCATTGGTCCGACATTTATTTCAATACAATACAATCTACGCATCTAGACACAAGCGAATGGACGGACAACCAAGGGATGGACGGACAGCCAGGACAACAAGGATTCCATGTGTGCAGCATTGTGCTTGCAATAGACGCAGTTAAATGTAACAACATTGCCATTGAAGCAGTTGTATGGCCTGCTTGCTACATGATGCTCTTGTTCTTGTTGCTGTTGTTGTACGTTTATTTCAAGTTGACAGTAAACCACATACCAAATTAAACTTTTGCACAGGAACTGCAAAACACAGCAGCAATGGCAGTAGCAACAGCAACAACATCGTCATTATAAAAGTGCATCATATGCCGTTTTTGTGCGATTGGAGCACAAACTGCATGTGCCACATGGAGTGGCAAGTATGGGTGGGTGTACGTACACATACATATATTTCATGAGTGCCGTTAACATTTCTATGTATATGTAGCATAGTTGGCAAATTGCTAAAGGATTGTGTACCAATATTGGTTGGTATGTCTGCGACTATGAGGTCGAAGGAGATGACAACGGGTACAACGACCCAATCGTTTCCTTCTGCTGCCACGACACGGACAGGGAACACATACAACTTGTAAGGACTTGATTTGTTACAGGATTGTTGTGCTGTTGTTGTTTGCATATTGGTCCAAAATAGGATGTTGCTTGTCATGTCATGTTTATGTTGGAAATTGTAGTGGAATGCTTGGAAGTGTGTAGGGTTGGGTGTGTAGATATTTAGGGATGATCTGAATATATTTGAAGAAAGTGTCATAATTTTTCGATAGGAACTGAAAGAAAATTTGTAATGTGTAATATATGCAAGTTGATTGGGATATCATTTTTATACCCGCCATCATAGAATGGGGTCATGCGTAGTTGGCGCTCCGATCTGCGAAGCTGTGGGGTTAAAATTTTCTAAAATTAAAAAATTTCCTAAAGGTCTAATACAGTTGTAGATTGATTGGAATTGCAAAGGGAATAATGTTCTCCTAAAACCCCTAATATCGCTAGACATCAGAAGAGAAAACAAATGTGCCAGGAACCTAAAAGATATGTTTTGAGGCACACTGTTCCATTAAATCAACGCTAACATTTTTTATTAAAATTCCAATTCCAATTTGTAAATAAATTAGCATTCTATTAAATATAGATGCAAAATGGTCTTGAGCCAGGATAATATCCCAGTTCAAATCAAATATTGATTACAGCCAAAAAATACAAATAAAAAAACTAAAATAAAAATATTCCAATTTTCGTCGAAAGGACCAAATATTTATTTTTGAATTTATTTTATTTTTAAATCGTTTTTTGCTGACATGAAAACAGTTCTTAAAAATCGAAAAAAAAAATATTTTGTTTCATTATATATTAGCTAAACCCGCCCGCTTCGCTAGACAAAAAAAAAAAATAAAAATAAACACTGAAAAATTAAAATCCAGTTTCATATTCATCTTTTCGTGATCAGTTCTACAGGGTGGCTGATGAATACTGCTACCATGCTACTTAATGCTGTTGTTAAAGGACTTATTCTTTGCAGAACTGCATCGAAAGTGAATCCCTTTTAACACTGTGTGGTTTCAACAGGATGATGCGACTTTGTCACATAGCCAGGTCCTGCTATGAAAGAGAATTGCTGCGAAAGTTCCCCAAGAAGGTGATTTCTAGACACTCGACATTTCGTTGGCCCCCAAAGTCTCGTGACCTCACTGCACCTATCTTTTTCTTGTGGGGTTATTTCATCTGGAAGTTTACAAACCAAATCAAAAAAATGGATGATTTAAAGCAATGCATTCGAACAACAATTCTTACTGCAACTCTGCAGGATGTAATGAATAATGAATTTTGCACATACGTCACCGGCTATCGTCATGTCATTTAAATTCTTTTATTTTTAAACCCGTTAAAAAGGTTTAATAAAAATGTATCGGTTGTCAAATGAACAAAGAAAAAGTAATTTACATGAATTAAACAAAAAGTTATTTTAATTTCTTATTGTAGTGTCATTCATCAGCCACCCTGTATATATGTACCGATTTTCATCAAGCTTCCTCTCAATGACAGTTTTCGCATGGCCAATCGGTCCATAATGCAAGTCTTTAACAATTCATAGACTATAGATCCTCTGCCTCTGTGATAAAACAAATACAAATTTATTTTTATATAAAAAGACAAGTAAGGAAAGGCTAAAGTCGGGCGGGGCCGACTATATAATACCCTACACCACTCCCTGCGTATGTACCTCGCTTTGATTACTAAACCCATTTATTTCATGGGAGCAATTTTATGTAGTTCATATAAATTATACTTTAAATTCATCTTTAGTCATATTTAATGAATATGGTTAATAATATGGTAATTGATCCAATTATCCGACAGACAAATACAAATTATACAGTAGTAATAGAATGAATAGGACCGACATTTCAAAAAGGGCCTATAACTATATTTTGGGCCTGGTCCAAAACATTGGCCTATATATTTCTCATTCACGGTATGTATTCCTGGTTGAAAAATAAATATATGTAAAGTTTGGTCAAAATCGGTTAAACATTCTGGAGCAACATTTGTATGAGGGCGATATCTAAATCTGAACCGATCTTACCCACTTTCACCATAGGTTGGATTATAATATGTTGTGCCAATTTTAAAGAAAAACGGGTACAATATGTGGATTTTAGAGCGGAAAAAGTCAAATCGGGAGCGACATTTGAATGTGGGCTATATCTAAATCTGTACCGATCTTACCCAGTTTCCGCATAGGTGTTTCTAGTTCGATTATAAAATGCTGTGCCAAATTTAAAGAAAATCGGGTACAATATGTGGTTTCTAAAGCGGAAAGAGTGAAATCGGGGGGCTACATGTGTATTGGGGCTATATCTAAATCTGAAACGATCTTACCCAATTTTTGCATACGTGTTTCTAGTTGGATTATAAGATGTTCTGCAAAATTTAAAGAAAATCGGATACAATATGTCGTTTCTAGAGCGGAAAATGTCAAATCGGGAGCGACATTTGTAGGGGGGCTATATCGAAATCTGAACCGATCTTACCCAATTTTTGCATACGTGTTTCTAGTTGGATTATAAGATGTTCTGCAAAATTTAAAGAAAATCGGGTACAATATGTCGTTTCTAGAGCGGAAAATGTCAAATCGGGAGCGACTTTTGTATGGGGGCTATATCTAAATCTGAAACGATCTTACCCAATTTTGGCATACGTGTTTCTAGTTGGATTATAAGATGTTCTGCCAAATTTAAAGAAAATCGGGTACAATATGTCGTTTCTAGAGCGGAAAGTGTCAGATCGGGAGCGACATTTGCATGGGGGCTATATCTAAATCTGAACCGATCTTACCCAATTTTTGCATACGTGTTTCTAGTTGGATTATAAGATGTTCTGCAAAATTTAAAGAAAATCGGGTACAATATGTCGTTTCTAGAGTGCAAAATGTCAAATCGGGAGCGACTTTTGTATGGGGGCTATATCTAAATCTGAACCGATCTTACCCAATTTTTGCATACGTGTTTCTAGTTGGATTATAAGATGTTCTGCCAAATTTAAAGAAAATCGGGTACAATATGTGGTTTCTAAAGCGGAAAAAGTGAAATAGGGAGCGACATTTGTAGGGGGGCTATATCTAAATCTGAACCGATTTCCTCCAAATTCAATACCGATGGTCCTTGGCCAGAAAAAATAACTTCTGCCAAGTTTCATGACAATCGGACAACAATTGCGACCTGTAGAGTGCGAATAAGCTTAGATGGACAGCAGACGGACGGACGGACGGACGGACGGACGGACGGACGGACGGACAGACATCGTTAAATCGACTCAGCTGGTGATTCTAAGCCGATCGGTATACTTAAAGGTGGGTCTAGCTCGATTATTTCTTGGTGTTACAAACATTTGGCGCGAAACTAACTTATAATACCCTAGACCACGAATTGGTGTAGGGTATAACAACACCATGTTACAAAAATTTTGTCGAAGGGCTATAACTTCTGTATCCAATATTTCGTTATGTGATTTGAAAAGCGAGTTACGCGCTATTTAATCAAAAATTTAAAAAATCTTGATTTTTCTTTAACTTTACAAAGTAGATAGAAGTTATCTCTATTTATCCGTAGATCTTTTACATATAGACATTGTACTCTTTGTTACAATTTTAGCAAATAAAATATATAATAATTTTTCTGATTCTCTGATTATTATTTACTGATATTGCACCAGTGCAAATTGTCCTGTCGTTCCTTTCTGGAGCTAAAGCCCTTTAAAAAGCTGGTAATGACTTCCATGTGTAATTATTGTCTGACCGAAAACAATTGGATAAATTTCTATCTAATAATCGCTACATGAATCTACTTTTAGCATTATTTTAGACGTAGAGTCGAGGACTATATAATAGGGGCGGGCAATTTGTATGGGTGGACGAAAATAACAAAGCTTCAAGCTAAAACGAAGTCTACGAAAATTCTAAGAACTTTTCTCTAAGAAACCACGGCTCTAAGATAAATTCCTATTTCTAGCCCGCGGAAATCATATTTAAATTCTAAGACAATCTTTTCATGTCCTTCTGTCTGTACCAAAAACCCATGGATTTGGGAAAACAATTTCCCCTCTTGGGGATTTCGGCTATTTTTTAGGTTCAATAAAAATACCTAAAATTCATCAAACATATAAAAACGGCTAATAAAGGTATGTCGTCTATTTTAGAAAAAATCTCAATTTTTGGAACACATTTTCCCCACTTTGGGAATTCGTATATCTTTTGGAAAAAATACAAAAATTTTCAAATCTAGTAATTTTACATCATTGATAACCATTTTGAGGAGTTTTAGGTATTTTTGTTAGAATAAAATTAAAATTTTAAGGGATGTGAAATGGAATCGCGAAAACTTCTATTTTGCATAAGTTTAGTTGTGGTGAAAAACTTTAATATCTCAGTGAATTACTAACATATTTTGAAAACAATGTGGCGTTTTCCTCCTCACCAAACATATTTTTAAATCAAATCATAAAAGGTATGGCTGCCTCTAACAGTGCTAATGTTAAAAATTACCAAAAATATTGAAACAAAATCTGTTTGATGGACAAATATATTCCTCAAGTTTTCGTAAATATTTTATATACGATCGAAAGGTCTAAGTTTCTTAGAAATATTCTTAGAATTTGCCGTAGATTATATTTTTGCTTGACGCATTGTGCGAATAGAATCGATCCTTCATGTAAACAGCTTTGCTACTTCGTTTAGATTTAGTATATATTTTTATTACTTTTCATATTATTATTGATTTATTTTATATTTTCCATTATTTTTGAAATTTTCATTTTATTTCATTTAAATTTTTTGTGTTCTTTTTTTTCGTTTTTCTCTCTCTAGGTTATGATTATGAAATGTGGTTGAATCCTCATGATGATTCATTCTATTCTTTATACAATGGTGAGTTAACTATCTAAATTATACAATACAAAAAAAATAAAAACTAAAGTAGAAATACCTGATGCCAATTAAAACAAGAATTTGGCTGCGAAATTTCTCAAGGATCCTCAAAATCTTTAGCTAAACTTAAAAAAATGTTTTACGTAAATTTTGGTTCTTACAAGGCTGTAAATTAGTTGATTATCGACAGATTCTTAACAGATTTAAAACTAAGAAACTTAGACCTTTCGATCGTATATAAAATATTTACGAAAACTTGAGGAATATATTTGTCCATCAAACAGATTTTGTTTCAATATTTTTGGTCATTTTGGTCATTAGCACTGTTAGAGGCAACCATACCTTTTATGATTTGATTTAAAAAATATGTTTAATGAGGATGAAACCGCACATTGTTTTCAAAATACATATGCTAGTAATTCACTGAGATATTGAAGTTTTCACTAAAACTAAACTTATGCAAAAATAGAAGTTTTGGCGATTCCATTTCACATCCCTTAAAATTTTAATTTTATTCTAACAAAAATACCTAAAATTCCTCAAAACAGTTAACAATGATGTAAAATTACTAGATTTGCAAATTTTGTATTTTTTCCAAAAGATATGCGAATTTCCAACGTGGGGAAAACGTGTTCCAAAAATTTTGATTTTTTTCTAAAATAGACGACATGCCTTTATTAACCGTTTTATATGTTTTGATGAATTTTAGGTATTTTTTATTGGATCTCAAAAATAGCCGAATTCCAAAAGTGGGGAAAATGTGTTCCAAAATTTGGGATTTTTACTTAAATCATTATTTCACCGTTTACATATGTTTTTATGAATTTTATGTATTTTTATTGAATCTCAAAAAATAACCGTTTATATCTGTTTTGATGATTTTTCGTTGTTTTTGTTTTTGACCACACAAAAATATCCGAAATCCCAAAGTGGGGCAAATGTGCTCCAAAATTTGGGATTTTTGCTGAAATCACTATCATGCCTTTATTTACCGTTTCTGCCTGTTTTGATGAATTTTATGTATTTTTATTGGATCTCTAACTGAATTTCAAAAATGGGAAATGTGCTCCATAATTTGGGATTTTTTACTTAAATCATTATTTTACCGTTTTTATCTGTTTTTATGAATTTTGTGTATTTTTATTGGGATCTGAAAAAATTACTGAATTCCAAAAGTTGGGAAAATGTATCCAAAATTTTGGATTATTTTCTGAAATCATGCCTTTATTTATGCTTTTATTTATCGTTTTTAGCTGTCTTGATGAATTTTATCTATTTTTATTGGACCTCAAAAAATAGTCCAATTCCAAAAGTGGGGAAAATGTGTTCCAAAGTTTGTGTTTTTTGCTGAAATCATTATTTTACCGTTTTTGTCTCTTTTGATGAATTTTATGTATTTTTATTGGATCTTAAAAAAATAACTGAATTCCAAAAGTCGGGAAAATGTGTTCCAAAATTTGAGGTTTTTGCTGAAATCATTATCATGCTTTTATTTATCGTTTTCATCTGTTTTGACGAATTTTTAGGTATTTTTATTGGACCTAAAAAATAGCCGATATCCCAATCGTGGGTGAAAATGTGTTCCAAAATTGGGGATTTTTACTTAAATCATTATTTTACCGTGATTATCTGTTTTTATGAATTTTATGTATTTTTATTGATCTCAAAAAGTAACTGAATTCCAAAAA
>CANDYM010000729.1:0-19228 GCA_947397865.1 Polietes domitor
CGACAACAGCTAGAAACACAGCGATTCGGTGTATACATTCCTCTAATTGAGAAGAGACATAATATAAAAGTATTTTTCCAAATTCATACTTTAAATGGGTTAAAATGGGAAATAGTTTTTCCATTTGTATGGCCCGTGACCAGCATAAAGTACATATACCAGCAAGTTTACATATCGAAATAATACTTCAAGTCAATTCAAAAAATAAATATTCTTATATTTATATTTTCAAAAAGCTTAAATACCATACCATAGATAGTGGGTGCTACAGTTGGTTGTATTTCCATTCTATTTTAATTCCAAAATTACAAATTTTGAAAATCCATTATATTACGTAGATAGTGCAAAATAACCTAACTTTATGATTCAACCAATTTTTGCCGTAAAAGAAAAAGTACGAATTTGGAAACAAATTTTTATTTTGCGTGTCTACACAGTCAGAGGAATGTATACTCCGACGACTTTCACGACTCTAGCTGTGGTCATTTGGTTGGTACTATTTTTATCCCCTTTTTCCATTTTAACCCCAAAAAAGTACGAATTTCGGAAAATCCGTTTGTTTTACGTGTCTACGCAATCATAGGAATCTATACACCGAATTTTATTATTCTAGGTGCAGCATTTGGTTGGTACCATTTTTAACCCTCTATTCCCATTTTACCCCTTAAAAGTACAAATTTGGAAAAAAATCTTTATATAATTAGAGGAATGTACACGCCGAATTTCGTGTTTCTAGCTTTTGTCGTTTAATATGTACCATTTGTATCCCTTTTTGCCCCATTTCACCCTCTACAAATAAGAATCGCTTTATGGTGCACGTTTTTGCTATAGGGGGAATGCGCATACCCAATATTATTTAAGTACAAGCAGACATATTGAAAAAAAAATATGCTAAAATGATAGGGGATTTTATGGGTATTTTTAGTCCTTGTGAGGGAAAATTTTTTCCCATTGTGCCGATTTTACCCCGTTTCAATTCCAACCGGTCTACGACTATAAGATGCATTTATGGAAAATTTGGACGTCCTAGCTTCTTTCGTTTAGATGCTACAATGCTTTTAACAGACAGACAGACAGACGGACGGACATGGCTAGGGTCTCAGGTAGATATTTCAAGGTGTTACAAACAGAATGACAAAGTTAGTATAGTATTCCACCTTCCTGGAGGAGGAGGGTATAATAAATAAGAAGACTGCAGTTAATGTCTCGTGTACTCGTTTTTCATAAACTATACAATATAGACCGTAGCTTAATATTTAATTTAGTAATTGAAATTTCTTCCCTTAAATTTATGGCCTTTAATGCGTGACTAAACATATGGATGGCTTAAGGAGTTAACGTTCTTCGTGATTTGTAGCAACTCGTACAGCAGAACTTGTTGCATCATCATCACCAGCACTGAGAACAACGCCATCATCATCCTCAGCATCGCCATCATCATCACCTGACTAAACGCACACATTCTTTAAAAAAATTCAGTTATTTAGGACATCCTTAAGGATGTGACACACATTGTCGTGGTATTCTCGCTCGCTGCTCGCTCTCGTTATAATTTACAATTCATGAAGTATTTACTTTACTAAATAGCAGAGCGAAATGTGAAACTGGGGCATTTTTCTCGTTAAGACATTTACAAATGTTGCTGCGTTCGTAATCCTGGCGAAAAGTTATCTACGCTCAAGACGCAGCAGCGTTGGTCCTTCTCAGCCACATGCATACACACACATTCATGCGTTCCTTGCAGTAGTGCGAGCACTTACCTCATTCTCAAGAAGTGCGACGATACGAAAGAAGTTGAAGAAAAATGGTTGATATTCTCTTAGCGTGCAGTGAACGAGAACTCAAGTGAAAATTCCGCAAATTTACACACGTTTCGTAGGCAACAATAACAACAAGGAGTGCAGCCACGAAAGCGGCAAAATGTTTACCTTGGCTGAATGTTAACACGCCATGCAGTCGATGTGTGTGCGTGTGAGTGTGTGAGCATGTTTGTATGTGTTGCAAGTCGATGGAACAGGAAGTAGTGAAGTGTATCCGCAGTTGAAAACTTCAGAGTATACCTAAGAATATTTAACATCAATTTTATGGTTTATTTTTAAACTGACGATTTTTTAAATGACTATGGTTTCCAGCATCAAAAAAATGATTTGAAACAGTAATATAATATTAAAGAGGGATGAGATGAACTGTTACGAATCTCCCAATGAAATAATACCCATATGAAAAAATTGTGGAAAAAACAAATTGAGGATAATTTATTGTTATAACAAATATAACACAACTCTGTAGCAAATATGATCCAAAGAATAAGAAATTAAGGGTGGTTAAATTGTTAGGGCCGATGTTGAATGTGAACCAGAGTTACAAGCCGACCCTTAATTATCTGCTAATTTTTTGACAATTTTGGGAAAATGGAAGTAACAATACGTATTGGTATTTAATACATTTTCTCTTATTTTTTGGCAAGTAGTTCAATATTCGTTAATATTAGCCAATGTTCCCATAATTTATTATTATTATTCTATACAATTATTTTTTAGAGTGGGAATCCATTCCCAAAATTTATAATATGAGGAATTTAATAAATATTTTTGAAATTAAAGCTTTTCATGTGAGGCATATTTGACCAGACATCTTTAATATCATAATCCTTCCAAAGATTGATAAAATTCTACCTACTTTGGCACAAGAAATAAGCACAATAGAGCAGCTGTTGTTTATTGTTTTTCATAGAAACACATGGCCATGTATACTGGAATTGACTTATATAAATGCGACTTTCAAATTAATATACAATCATTACACTTTCTATATATAAGTCGATGAAATCGGCGGCGTGGTTGAAGTCGATGTAAGTCGATGAAATCGGCGGCGTGGTTGAAGTCGATATGGCGCGGCTGGTGTAGAGACATGCGGCGGCGGCAACTTGTCGACTTAAAATCGGTCGGCTTGTATCTATGATGTGAACCATACCTAAACGTCAAGTTTTTCTCTGCATTTCTTTGGACATTTCTCAATTTCACACTAACTCAATTTGAACCATGGAAAGATGGACAGTCAAGCAACTCGTTAAAGTTATTCATCTTCAGTGATGAGGCACATTTTCACGTCAGTGGATTCGTCAATAAACAGAATTGCCGCAGAGTGACTATTTGGTGCGTTTTATGGGCTGGCGGCATCATCGGGCCGTATTTTTTCCAAAATGAGGCCGGTCAGGCAGTTGCTGGGAATGGTCTTCGCTATCGTGAGATGATAACGAACTATTTATGGCCCGAATTGGAAGATATGGATGTGAACGATATGTGGTTTCAACAGGACGATGCCACTTGCCACACAGCTAACGAAACAATGGCCATTTTGCGCGACAAATTCAATGGCCGTGTTATCTCACGTGGTGGCGATGTCAATTGGCAGCCAAGATCACGTGATTTGACACCGCTGGACTGCTTTCTTTGGGGTTATAAAGGGTGATTTTTTAAGAGCTTGATAACTTTTTTTTAAAAAAAAACGCATAAAATTTGCAAAATCTCATCGGTTCTTTATTTGAAACGTTAGATTGGTCCATGACATTTACTTTTTGAAGATAATTTCATTTAAATGTTGACCGCGGCTGCGTCTTAGGTGGTCCATTCGGAAAGTCCAATTTTGGGCAACTTTTTCGAGCATTTCGGCCGGAATAGCCCGAATTTCTTCGGAAATGTTGTCTTCCAAAGCTGGAATAGTTGCTGGCTTATTTCTGTAGACTTTAGACTTGACGTAGCCCCACAAAAAATAGTCTAAAGGCGTCAAATCGCATGATCTTGGTGGCCAACTTACCGGTCCATTTCTTGAGATGAATTGTTCTCCGAAGTTTTCCCTCAAAATGGCCATAGAATCGCGAGCTGTGTGGCATGTAGCGCCATCTTGTTGAAACCACATGTCAACCAAGTTCAGTTCTTCCATTTTGGGCAAAAAAAAGTTGGATATCATCTCACGGTAGCGCTCACCATTCACAGTTACGTTACGATTCGCATCATCTTTGAAGAAGTACGGTCCAATGATGCCACCAGCCCATAAACCGCACCAAACTGTGACTTTTTCTGGATGCATTGGTAGCTCTTGCAATGCTTCTGGCTGATATTCACTCCAAAATCGACAATTCTGCCTATTTACGTACCCATTGAGCCAAAAATGAGCTTCGTCGCTGAACACAATTTCTTTCTTTCTGAACTTTCTTAACAGAGCACGCATTTTGATAATAAAATTCAATGATTTGCAAGCGTTGCTCGTTAGTAAGTCTATTCATGATGAAATGTCAAAGCGTACTGAGCATCTTTCTCTTTGACACCATGTCTGAAATCCCACGTGATCTGTCAAATACTAATGCATGAAAATACTAACCTCAAAAAAATCACTCTTTATAAAAGAAAAGGTGTACGTCGATAAGACTGCAACAATTCAAGAGCTAAAGGATGAGATAATTCGGCACATTAACGGCATAGAATCTCAATTATGCCTCAGCGTCATCGAAAATTTGGACCATCGGATGGAGGTGTGCCGCCGAGGTTGCGGCGTCCATTTGACCGATATTTTGTTCCATACATAATTGAATCATACCAATATTATCATAATAAAAAGAAATGACAATAATTTCCTAATAATTTGGCATTAAACCACCATTTATATCTCTCTAATTGCGTAGAATCATAAAATAAATGAATATTTATAAACTCGATACGTGGCTAGGTCAAGTAGTGCCTTAAGGCACCGATTTGAATTTTCGAATTCGAACTTTTAAGGGATAAAATGGGAAATGAAAAAAAAAAAAACAAATTTTACATATCGACGAATTGAATTTAGCCTTTCCTTACCTGTTTATACCCTACACCACAGGGTATAATGTTTTTGTGCATTTGTTTGTAACACCAAAAAGGAAACGAGATAGACCCATCGTTTATTATATGGATCGACTTAGAATCACTTTTTGAGTCGATTTAGCGATGTCCGTCCGTCGGACAATCTATTCTTGTAATCAAAGTCCAGGTCGCAATTGTTATTAGAACTAAATGAAACTTTGTATATTTCAACGAGAAACAGCTCTGGTAAAAATAGGATAGATCGGTTCAGATTTATATTTAGCTCCCATACAAATTTTCCGCTATAGAAACCACAAACTTTGACAGATTTTCTTCAAATTTGGCAAAACTGCTTATATTTCAACTAAGAACAGCCCTGGTAAAAATAGGATAGATCGGTTCAGATTTATATATAGCTCCCATACAAATGTCTCATCCGATTTGACTCATTCCGCTCTAGAAACCACAAACTTTGACAGATTTTCTTCAAATTTGGCAAAACAACTTTCATTTCACCTAAAAACAGCTCTGGTAAAAAAAGAATAGATCGGTTCAGATTTATATTTTGCTTAGATTTATATTTAATGACCTTTTATTTGATGACCTTTTTATATCCTACACCATAGTGTATCATGACTAAGGGTATTATATAGCCACGCCCGACTTTAACCTTCCTTACTTGTTTTGTTTCAATGTAGTTATACGTTAATACAAATTATTATCAGTGCTCTCCTTGGAGTCCACAAGTAATTGAAAATTGCTGGTGCCACGCCGGCAATTTTTTCAATTTTGATATCTAAGATAAAACTCTTTGTATATTATATTCGTCTTATGACTTAAAAAATATCTAACGCTTAATATATCAGCTCAATATTTGAAAAAAAAAACAATGGGGGGATAATGGCTTGTTGTTCTTTTTATAGCCCTTATGTCTTTGTACAATTTATTGTAACACCCAAAAGGAAACGAGATATACCCATCGTTTATTATACAGATCGGCTTAGCATCAGTTTCTGAGTCGATTTAGCAATGTCCGCCAGTCTGTCCGTCCATCTATTCCTGTAACAAAGTACAGGTCGCAATTATTGTCCGATTCTTACAAAAAATGGTAAAATTAAGTTTTCTCTGGTGAAAATGAGTCAAATTAGTTCAGATTTATATATATATAGATTTTACTTCCCTATGTTCTCGATAGACTCACGAATTCTACCTTTGACGTCTTGAATCGACGCTGGGCTGTTGGTGTAGACCTTATCTTTCACGTGACCCCCAAAGGAAGAAGTCGCAAGGTGTTAAATCACAAGATATCGGTCAATTGTGATCACCTCTTCGAGAGAAAACACGGTCCGGAAGCTTTTCTCGTAAAAGAGCAAGGGTTTCGTTGCTTGTGTGGCACGTAGCGCCGTCTTGTTGATAGTAAACCTTGTCCAGATCAATACCATCCAACTCCGACCATAAAAAATCATTAATCATCTCTCGATAGCGCAATCCATTCACCGTAACTGTTGATCCAACCTCATTTTCGAAAAAGTAAGGTTTAATGACCACGCCGGACCATAAACCGCACCAAACAGTCGCACGATGGGTTTTCCGAGCCCCAGATGAGACAATTTTGCTTGTTGACATAACCACCGAGGTGGAAATGGGTCTCATCAGTCAAGATGAGTTTTCGATGGAATTCCGGATCGTTTTCATTCATGAATTTTAATAATTTCAATGCGTTGTTGAAGCGTGTATCGTTCCATTTTTAGTAATGGCGTAGTTTCTACTTGTCAAATGTCAAAGAATAAAAGCTTCAAAACTGACAGCTCTTGTTGGAAAACCCTGTAGATTACTTTTTGCGTAAATTTAGGAACACTCTGTGTAATTTTTGACTATAAATCTGAAACGTCAGTACTATTATTCTCTTCTGTAGAATCTAACTTAAATTGTTTTCTTTTTAATGAAATATTTTTTGTTCTGAATAATTTCAGGATTCTTAACTACATCCCATTGAGATTGTACTACATTTTTGTAAAGTACATATTTTACATCCGTAATATTTGCTATTTGCATTCAGTGGCTTCTGGCAACATCAATCTGTAGCAGGAAAATCATCTACAATATGTTACAATAATTTCATAAATTTCGAAAAAAGAATATTATTCGTTTCTGAGACTATATGTCTTCCACAAACCAATTTGTATAAGGTATGATTGTGTAATGTTTTCCTTTTTTCCCTACTCCAAGCAATGGCAATCTTTAAAATGTTAAATATGTAAACCTCCACTCACATACCACGACCCAAACTCTGAATATTCTATAACTGCGACGTAATAGTAAAACTAGACTATGAGAGGGGGTGGGTGGAAACCTAGGCTGCTTTACGTTCTTGCGGTAATGACGATGACGATGCCACAATGACAGACAACGCGACTAAGGGGGGAAATGTAGAAAAAATCAAAAAGCAATTCGTATTCCTGTATCATTGTGCCCCACCAAAGCAGGGTGGCAAAGACATCGGTCTGCGTTGTGCTCTTAAAAAATGGCCAGGCTTGGGTGGTAGGATGCGATACGTGTTGGTTTTTGTTGTTGTGCTATACATATCCTGCCAGAGACAAACGATTTTTTGATGGTGAAATTCTTGCAAAATTTACGTTGTGGTGGGAAATATTTTAAATGACAATCAAGATGATTGAAGAATTTTCCCACAACAAAAAAAAGACATCATAAATCATACAATACATTTTCATATGCAGCCGCATACATGTGTCTTTTTTAGAAATATCATTGTGACTTTTACTAAGCTTTTGTCTAAACGCACGAGTTTATGTATTTATAGTGATGCCTATGATGGCAGTATGATGAGTTTGGTTCTGAAGGTATGGTATGATACCATACCACTATGATGACAGAATATATACTGACTTCTTCTTCATATATATATATATATGTCATAAAATCGCGACAAAAAGAAAAAATGGCAAAAAAGCGCAAAATCGCCCAAGCCAAAAGTGATACAAAAAACATGTAAGTAAGCTTCAGTCGGCTAAGCCGGCTTATATATACCCTCACTCTCAGAGAACATATATCCGAAAGTTATAAGGACTTATTTTTTACGTAGGGCAGGATAATTTGTGTGGAAGATATTTGGAGGTTCGTGTCACATGATCCCAGCTTCCACGTGTATAAAACAATTGCAAAAACATGATAAAATATCAAGTCATAGTGAATTCCATGCACCAGTATAGGAGTTATGAAGAATTTAATTCTACATTTGATAGAGACAATTGGGGCGTGGCTAAAGCGTAAATATTTTGTATGTTTAAAGCGATTATAAAAACATTTTCAAATATCAAATTGCAAATGATTTTGACAACCCGTATGTCGGTTTTATTGTAACCCAAGTTTATGCCAGTTTGTATGGGTGGTACCACAAAGGGTGTGGTAATATGTCCCATATATGCGAATGTATTATCTATAAAAGCATTGCTAAATATTAAATTTCATAGTATTCCGATCATCTGTATAGAAGTTGTAACAGCTTTAATTTTAGGGTGATTTGTGTGGGTGGTACTAGAAGGGGCGTGTGCAAAACTAGACATACTTAGTACACTTAAAGCGATTATAAAAATCAAATGCAAAAGCATAGCTGATTCCGAATGTCCGTGTGACACTTAAAATAGTTTTAATTTAACATAGGAATATGGGCCATTTGTGTGGGAGGTACCAGAAGGGGCGTGGCAATTTCGCCCATCTTCAAACTTAAAATAAGTTTGGGAAAAATATTACCAAAGCAAAGTTTGAATAGATTCCTTTACTCCTTTCGTGTACACCAGCCAGCCAGACGAACGGACGGATATACCTCAAACATCTTAAAAAGTCGTAAAACGGATTTGTTCTAAACAGAGGGAATCTTTTTGCTAAGTTCTTGCCTTTAGTGGGCGAAATTGGGTAAACGGAATAAAAATACTGTTAATCGAACGACAACAGGTAGAACCATGAAATTCGGTACATATATGTCTATATTTGCCTCCAATTACGTATACTTGTAGAAAAATATGATATTTCAAAATTCGTAATTTATGAGATAAGATGGGAAAAGTTGTATACAAATGATATGGTCATACAACTGAGGGTAAAGTCATGAAATTGAGAGTTTTCATTGCTCTGACTGACAAGACTCGTAAATAAAATAATATTTAGAATTTCGTACTTTTGTGGTACTGTGGCTAGAACAAGAAAAAACGGCGTTAAGTTCGGCCGGGCCGAACATTGTATACCCTCCACCATGGATTGCATTCCACAGAGGCTGTCGATTTTAGTAGAAGTGCAGTAATATTATAGGAAAATATATATTTTTTTAAATAGCCAAACCAAAATAAATGCAAATATTGAAACAAGTAAGGAAAGGCTAAAGTCGGGCTGGGCCGACAATACGATGCTCTCCACTTTCTATCCGAATACAATTCAATTCGGTAAAAAAGTGAAAACGGGAAGAATTTGTGTATGTTTCGTAATCACAGGCTAATATTACCTGGTACGATTTGTCAAATCGAAAAGAATATTTGTATCGGGGCTATATCCAAACATGGGAAAATTTGACTAACTTTCACAATAAGTTCTTCCAGTTCAAATATAACGTTATGCTCACTTTGAAGAAATTCGGTGAAAATTCGTGGTTTCTGGGGCGAAAAAAGTCTATCCGGGAGCGAAATTTGTGTGGGAGCTATATATAAGTCTGAACCGATCTGACCCATTTGCACCATGGCTTTTTATAGGACACATATAAGATATTTCGCCTAATTTGAAGAGGATCTTTTAAAATATGTGGTTTCTAGAGCAGAAAATGTCAAATCGGGAGCGAAACTTTAATGTGAGCTATATAAATCTGAAACGATCTGACCCATTTTCACCATTGGTGTACCTAGTTTAAATATAAGATGTTTTGCCAAATCTGAAGACAATCTGATACAATTTGTGGTTTCTAGAGCGGAAAAAGTTAAATCGGGAGCGAAATTTGTATGGGAGCTATATATAAATCTAAACCGATCTAACACATTTTTACCACAGGTGTCTCTAGTCGAAATATAATATGTTTTGCCAAATCTGAAGAAAGACTGATACAGTTTGTGGTTTCTAGAGCGGAAAATATCAAATCGGAAGCGAAATTTGTATGGGAGCTATATATAAATCTGACCCGATCTAACACATTTTTACCACAGATGTTTCTAGACGAAATATACGATGTTTTGCCAATTTTGAAGAAACCCTGTTGTAATATATGGTATAGAGTGAAAAGAGTCAAATCGGGAGTGAAATTCGTATGGGGGCTATATCATTACAGGAAAATTTATACTTTTTTAATATAAAACTAGTAAGGAAAGGCTAAAGTCGGGCGGGCCCGACTATATGATACACTCCACTTTCAATCCGAATACAATTTAATTCGGTAGAAAATTGAAAACGGGAAGATTTTTTTGTATATTTCCTAATCATAGGCTGATATGACCTGACCCAATTTGTCAAATCGAGAAGAATATTTGTATCGGGACTATATCCAAACATGAAATGAAGTGACTAACTTTCACAATAAGTTCTTCTGGTTGAAGTATAATGTGTTATACTCAATTTTAAGATATTCTCTTAAAATACGCGGTTTCTGGGGGAACAAAATTTGTATGGGAGCTACATATAAATCTGAACCGATCTAACACATTTTTACAACAGGTGTTTCCAGTTGAAATATAAGGTTTTTTTGCGAATTTAGAAGACAATCTGTTAAAATATGTGGATTATAGAGCGGAAATATTCAAGTTGGGAGCGAAATTTCTATGGGAGCTATATATAAATCTGAACCGATCTAACACATTTTTACCACAGGTGTTTCCAGTTGAAATATAAGGTGTTTTACGAATTTTGAAGAAAATCTGTTAAAATATATGGATTCTAGAGCGGAAAAACTCAAATTGGGAACGAAATTTGTATGGGAGCTATATATAAATCTGAACCGATCTGATCTATTTTCGCCATAGGTGTTCCTAGTTTAAATATAAGTTGTTTTACCAAATCTGAAGAAAGTCTGATAAAATATGTGGTTTCTAGAGCGGAAAAAGTCAAATCGGGAGCGAAATTTGTATGGGAGCTATATATAAATCTGAACCGATCTAACACATTTTTACCACAGGTGTTTCTAGTTCAAATATAAGATGTTTTGCCAATTTTGAAGAAAATCTGTTAAAATATGTGGTATCTAGAGTGAAAAGACTCAAATCGGGATTGAAATTCGTATGGGGGCTATATCTAAATCTGAACCGATTTTCTTCAAATTAAATAGCGTTCGTCCTTATCCCGAAAAACTTCGTTGTGCAAAGTTTCATTTGGTTCTGTCTACAATTGCGACCTGTATCGTGATTACAAGAATAGATGGACGGACAGACAGACAGACAGACAGACAGACAGACAGACGGACGGACATTGCTAAATCGATTCAAAAAGTGATTCTAAGTCGATCGGTATAATTAACAATGGGTCTATCTCCCTTCCTTTTGGGTGTTACAAACAAATGCACAAAGACATAATACTCTCGTGGAGTGTATAAAAATATTTTATTGTCTCAAACAACGCTTATAAGCCAAAGTTACCAATACGTTTATACTATATATATCGAAATAATACTTCAAAAATAAATATAAGACAACAATCTTAAAAAATAGAAAGTTGATGCTACAGTTGGTTATAATTTCTATTTTAAATCCAAAAACACAAATTTTGAAAATCAATTATCTCACGTACATAGTTCAAGATAGCCCCACTTCATGATTCAGCCAATTTTTGCCGTAAAAGTAAAGGAGAACGAATATGGAAAAAATCTTTTTATTTTGCGAATCTATTCAGTCAGAGGAATTTATACACCGAATTCCATGATTTTAGATGCGGCCAGTTGGTTGGTACCACTTTTGTCCCTTTTCCCCATTTTACCCTCTTAAGAGTACGGCTTTCTAAAATCTCTTTATTTTACTTGTCTACATAGCCGTAGTCTTTTAGTTGGTACCATTATTATGTATTTTTTGTAGGGTTTGCATTTTCTCGTACTTTTTATTTCCCGGGAAACGGGAATTATTTTTTCAATTTCCCGGGATCCCGGGACAGTACGGGAAATCGTCAACATACTGTTTACCATGAGTTGAGCTTATTCTTTTTCCAATGAAACATTCACATTTTATTAAAGTATATATTTCACAACGAATCTGTTACAGAATTCATATAATAATGCGCAATGTGAAATCAATTCAAACATCTTTTCAAGTTTCAAAAATAATTAAAGATCAGATACTTCTTATTTTATTGGAAAATTTGGATGCGACGGAGAATGATCTTTCACATTAATAGTGAGTAGAGCATTAAATGAAATGTTTGTTCTTTGTCCAGTCGCTTCGATAACTTTAAATTCTTTATTTTTGGCATTCGGATGCACGCCCAAAATCTATTTTTCCGGGATTTCGATTTTTATACACTCCACGAGAGTATTATGTCTTTGTGCATTTGTTTGTAACACCCAAAAAGGAAACGATATAGACCCATTGTTAATTATACCGATCGACTTAGACTCACTTTTTGGTTTTTAATTTTTTCACATGGAGCTTGACAGGAAAAATTAAAAAAGTGGATTTTGAGTATACATCCGAACGCAGCTTAAAAATATTTTGTCATCCAACTGAAATATTTGACATACCTGATTAAAAGCTATGTGATCTAAATTTTTAAACAAAATTTTTAATTTTATTGTGGAAATGTTGGACAATAATATGCAAAGAAATATGTAAAATTGTCTACTGATTTCCCGCGGGATTCCCGTACGAATTTCCCGGAATACGGGAAATGAAAAATATGCGAATTCGCGGGAATTTTCCCGCGGGAAATCGCGGGATGCAAACCCTAATTTTTTGTCATCATTCTTGCTGTAGCCGGTACCATTTTTATCCCTCTGTTCCCATTGTGTCCCTTGAAAGTACGAATTCGGAAAAACCATTAATTTTTCGTGTCTCCGGAGTCAGAGTAATGTATACTCCGAATTTCATGACTCTAGTTGCGCTCATATGGTTGGTACAATATGTATCACCTTTTTCCATTTTAACTCCAACAAGTAAATAGTGTATGTATCGAAATAATACTTCAAGTCAATTCAAAAAATAAATATTTTCAAGAAAGATTAAATGCCATAAATATTGGCAGATAGTGGATGATGGTTGTATTTGCATTCTATTTTAATTCCAAAAGTAAAAATTTTTGAAAATCCATTTTCTCACCAATTTTTGCCGTAAAAGCAGAAAGTACGAATCTTCGAAAAAACCTTTTTATTTTGCATCAAATAATGTATACACCGAATTCCATGATTTTAGCTGCGGCCATTTGCTTGGTACCATTTGTATCCCCTTTTCCCTATTGTACCCCTTAAGATTACGACTTTCTAAAATATCTGTATTTTACGTATCTACTCAATTAGAGGGATGTACACACCGAATTTCATCATTCTAGCGGTAGTCGTTTAGTTGGTACTATTTTTATCCCAATTGTATCCCTTGAAAGTACGAACTTGGAAAAAATCTTTTATTTTTGGTGTCTACGCAGTCAGGGGAAATATATACTCCGAATTTCATGACTCTTGTTGCGGTCTATTGTGCGGTTGGTACTATTTTTATCCCCTTTTTCAATTTTATCCCCAAAAAGTACGAATTTCAAAAAATCCGTTTATTTCACGTGTCTACGCAATCAGAGGAATGTATGCCCCGAATTTCATTATTCTAGATGCAGCCGTTTGGTTGGTACCACTTTTATCCCTCTATTCCCTTAAAAGTACGAATTTGGGAAAAATGCTTTTATATTATGTATATACTCAAGTAGAGCAATGTTCACACCGAATTTTGTGTTTCTAGCTATTTTCGTTTGATAGGTACAATTTTTATCCCTTTTTGATCCATTTCACCCTCTACGAATAAGAATCACTTTATGGTGCACGTTTTTGTTATAAGGGGAATGTGCATACCCAATATCAAGTAAGTATAAGCAGACATATTGAAGAAGACATTTTTGGAAGTAAGAAGGCGTTAAGTTCGGCCGGGACAAATCTTATATACCCTCCACAACGGAGTGCATTCCACAGTATTACCAGCAGATTAAAGAATGTCGACTTTACATAGAAGTAAAGTACCATATTACGAAAATTGTGATATTTTTAATGTATACTTATGCGTACTGTTTAAAATCTACTACTATATATAAATACAATGCTATAATTGTGAATGTGAACATGCATAAATATTAGGTGATTGTCAGTCGCCATTAGGGAGAAGCATTTTCAGATACAGACAAAGTGACTGTACTATTTTGATAAGAAAAGTACAAATTTTAAAGATTCTTCGCCCAAATGTACAAATTTCGAAAAAAGACTTTTGGTTTCATGTCTTCATAGTCAGAATGTATACACCGAATTTCATGATTTCAACTTCAGCGGTTTGGTAGATACCATTTTTACAATTATATCCCTTAAAAGTACGAATTTCGAAAAATCACTCTATTTTACGTGTCTATGCAATTAAAGGGATGTACCCACAGAATTTTATGATTCTACCTGTTGTCGTATCATTGGTACCATATTTTATCTCTTTTTATCCCATTTCGCCCGCTAAAACTCTTATTTTATTTGTGGTGCTTCCACGCTACTAGAGGAATGTCCGCAATAAATTTCAAATGTATGAAAATCAGAAATTTTATTAATAATTCAAGGCTACCAATAGTTATATACTATGTTTATATATAATATAATACTACAATTCATAAAGTAAATATGAGGCAGCAATCATAAATGCCCTAAATATTGGGGGATAGAGAGTGTATTTTCAGCTGCAGTCGTTTGGTTGGTTGTATTTCCATCCTATTTTAATTTCAAAAGTATAAATTTTGAAAATTCCTTATGTCTCACGTACGCAGTATAAGACAACTTCATGATTCTACCATTTTTGTCGTAAAAACAACAAAATAAAGTATGAATTTGGAAAAAAAAAATATTTTTTGTGGCTATGCAGTCAGATGAATGTATACACCGAATTTCATGATCCTATCTGCGGCTATTTTGTTGGTACCATTTGTATCGCCTTTAACCCCTTGAATGTACGATTTTCGAAAATCTATGTATATCATTTGTCTATTCAATTAGAGGGATGTACGCACCGAATTTCATCATTCTAGCTGCAGCCTTTTAGGTGGTACCATTTTTATGCCTCTGCTCCCATTGAATCCCTTGAAAGTACGAATTTGGAAAAACCTTTTTATTTTTCGTGTCTACTCAGTCAGAGGAATGTATACAGCGAATTTCATGGTTCTGGTTGCATCCATTTGTTTGGTACAACTTTTATCCCCTTTTTTCCATTTTACACTCTAAAAGTACGAATTTCGAAAAATTCCTTTATTTTATGTGTCTACGCAATCAGAGGAATATATACACCGAATTGCATTACTCTAAGTGCAGCCGTCGGTACTATTTGTATCCCTCTGTCCCCATTTAACCCCTTAAAAGTACGAATTTAGAAATAATACCTTTATATTAATTATCTACTCTATTAGAGGAATGTACACGCCAAATTTTCTTTCTGTTGTCGTTTGATAGGTATCATTTTTATCCCTTTTTGTCCCATTTCGCCCCATACAAATAAAATTCACTCTATGGTGCCCTTTTCTGCTAGAAACATCAACTAAATACAAGCTAAAATACAAGTTCAAAAACATGCTGAAATACTTTAAATGTTAGGGGTATTTTCAGTCCTTGTGAGGGAAAAATTTTTCCCTCTGGGCCGATTTCGCCCACTTTCAATCCCAACCGATATGCAACCATAAGACACATTTAGGAAAAAATTGAACCTCCTAGCTCATTTCGTTGGGAAGCTAGCGTGCTTTCAACAGACGGACAGGCGGACAAGGCTATATCGTCTTAGATTTTACCACGACCCAGAATATATATACTTTATGGGGTGTCCGATGAATATTTTAAGGTGTTACAAACGGAATGACAAAGTGAATATACTCCCATCCTTATGTGGAGGGTATGCAAATATGCTTAAATACTCTAAACTATTAGGGGTTATTATGGGTATTATCAGCCCTTGTAAGGGAAAAAATTTTCACTCTTGGCCGATTTCGCCCACTTTCAATCCCAACCGATCTACAACCATAAGACACATTTAGAGACAATTTCAACCTCCTAGATCATTTCGTTCGGCCGCTACAATGTTTTCAACAGACAGGCAGACTGACATGGCTAGATCGTCTTAGAATTTTACCCCTATATATATGTTATAAATATATATGCGGAATGACAAAGTGAATATACCCCCATCCTTTGATGGAGGGTATAAAAATTGCCGAATATGGGGTTCAGAGGGCCCACACGTGACTATTGAGAAACCAATGCATCCACAACGAGTCACTGTTTGGTGTGTATTTTGGGCTGTACTGAAAAATTGGGTTGATCGGATGAGGTACTACCGAGCCTGCCGTGGTAGTCATATGAATGATATTGTCTTCGATTATTATCGTTTCCAATAAATCCAGAAATGTGAAAAAATAATCAGTACTTTTTTAAAGCCGCTTCTAATTTAAAATTTTTAATGGCCCACCCTGTATTTTAAAGAGCGGGGAACTGGCTACTGGATGGTAACATGTTGCAAATAGAACTGCCCGGTATGACATATAGACTTGAATTCTGTTGTTTATACAAATTTTTATCGAATTCTTGAAAAATCAGAGATCTATTGCATCCCAAAATTCATCTTAGCACCTCGTCTTGAGAAAAAATTTATTGTGGCATACAATAAATATGTTGCCTGGAAACGTGACATTATATTTTAACATTTTTTTTTTTGAGGTTTTGAATTCTATTTATGCATATGCCTGCTTGCCTGTCTGTGTGTAGGTGTGCGTGCGTGTGTTCTTCCTTTGTATGCAAACAAGATTTGAAATCTTGAAAAAATCTAAATGTACGAATGTGATCCAGCAAATCTTAATACATATATCTCAGCAAACGCAGATAAATTTGTTTGTATGTAGGTACATATAAATGTGGAGACGAACGTGAGCATAAATATGACAGGCTCGGTTGGTATGTGCTTGATGTTCACTTTATGTGTTTGTCTTCTGTGATTCGTCTGCGGTTGTTCTGCCAACAGACGTACACCCACCCCACCACAGCACCCAGGCGCTCACCCAAATTTGTGGCTTTGTCACATGTGAATTTGTGCGTGTGTGCGTGTTGGTTACTTTGGTTGGTGCTGTTTATTTTTATTTCCGTTTCCAGTTTGTTTCCTCCGACCACAAAAAAAGGTGAAAAATTACTTTTGGGTTTGGGTATATATAGACGAGGGTATGTCTGTGTAAGTAATAATATTTTTTGAAGGAAGTTTTTAACAACACCTGCCAAACATTAGATATTTATATTCATCTGCCTTCTGATGCTGTGTCTTTTGCAGGTGATGTGTGCGTGTGTGTTTTTTTTTTCTTCTTCTTCAGCTGTTGTAGGTTTTATTCATTCATTCATTCCTTTTGTAGAAAATTAAAAACTCATTTCCGGTCTTCTATCCCAAGGGGTAATTTGTTCTCGGCATGACTGCATATATTTCTGGGGAATATGTAGAATGTTTGTAGGCGCCCAGGTTGTGTGTTGTAGGCGTGTACTGGAGTGTAGTGGGGAAAAGCAAAAAAACACACACATTCATATATATGGGGCATTCCACGAATTAAAACTTTATTTTTTAATTGTTAGTACTCTTCGATTTTCTCGATTTTTTGTTTAAACATCTATTTATTCTGTAAATTTTGAAAGTGGACCTATAATAATTAATATTTTTTTCTAAATTTGGAAAACCAAAAATATAAACTTAAACTTTATTTTTTTAATTGTTTGTACTCTTCGATTTTCTCGAAAAAAAAATTATTTAAACATCTATTTACTCTGAAATTTTGAGGCTTGATTGAAAGTGGGCCTATAAAAATTACTACTAAATTATTATTACTAAACATAATAATTTTATAGGCCCACTTTCAACCAAGCCTCAAAATTTACAGACTAAATAGATGTTTAAATAAAATTGTTTTCGAGAAAATCGAAGAGTACAAAGAATTAAAAAAAATATTTTTGGTTTCCCAAATTTTCAAAAACTTAAAAAAATTATTAATTATTATAAGCCCACCTTCAACCAAGCCTCCAAATTTACAGAAGAAATAGATGTTTAAATAAAATAAAATCGAGAAAATCGAAGAGTACAAACAATTAAAAAATAAAGTTTTAAATTAAAAAATCAAAATTTGAATACAAAAACATTGTGAATATTTTTTTAATTTTTTTTCTGAAAAGTAGGTCAAAAAACTTAAAAATTAAACACAAAAGAATATCCAATTCGGACCATTATTGACGAAGTTATGATCAAAAGACTGAAAAAAGAACTAGTATTTAACAATTTTTAAAAAAGCTATATCTTTTTAATAATCAGAAAAAGCTCAAAGTAGGGGTGTTTTTTAGTGGGTACTAAAAATGTAAAAAAATTGAGGAAATCAAAAATATTTTCTTTGAACTGTCCGATTTGTTGTGGAAGGCCCCATATATATATGATTTCAGAAAAGTTGGTAGATTTGAAGCGTTTTAATTAAATTTTGTAAAATCATAAAGAAGTTGAAATCATACATGTAATTTTTCACCCAAGAACACACACCACTTGGCTGGCTGGCAGTCAGTCAGTCACACGCACACATACACGCACGCCCGGAACAGAGGAAACAGAGGAACATTTTTTATGACTGCTCAAAAAAAAGAGTCATAAAAACACAGCCAACTGAATGAATACACGAATCAGATGTAAATTCTATTAAAATATGCTACGTTTTATTATTCTTTCATCATCATCATTTCGTTTTTTTGTTCTTCTGCAAATTCACCCGAGAGACTTGAAGCGTATATTTTGCAAACATTTATTTTCAAGCTGATTTTCTTGGGATGCTACTTAATGTTTTACTATTTTATTTTTAGAAAATTTAACAACGAAAAAATATGATTTCTCATTTTCTACATTTAGTAGTAAACAAAAATAACATTCAACAACACCTGTCTTCGCCATAGTAATAAATATAAAACGTGAAAAACACATCTGCTAGATCTTTCATCAGGTCATTCTCCAAATATCTGTGTGACTTTTGACAGAAATGTGAACTTGGAACTATTCCCAACAAGCGCACAAACTGGACGAAGTATACCCAGAAAAAGAGAGCACCCGAAGAAGTGAAAAAAATGTTCATCTTGTGTTTCGGAAGTAGTGAAAATTGGCATCTCCACCAATGTCTTTAACATGGAGTTGTCATAGGAGGGATGT